>BMAC01000625.1:437930-472339 GCA_014905375.1 Phtheirospermum japonicum | reverse complement strand
GGGTGAAATAAAAAAGTAAAAAGCAACGACCAATTTAATTAGTTTGTTCTTTGATAAATAAAAAAAAGCCGAGTATCTTTCGACAGTAAAAAACCATGTAATTTGACTTTGTTTCTAATATGAGAAATGTGAAAACTTTCAATCTCATGGAATAGTTAAAGTGTAAAACCCCACTACTTAATTGATTCCACTTAAGGGAAGTAYAGTGTAGCAAAAGTAATCATTCTATAGTCAACTAATATTCAATTATGAGAATATGGGTTTTTAAAATATGTGTGCTCCAAATTCAGAGCATTAAAATATGAATCTTACATTATGTACATTGCAGTATTTACAGAACCCCAATTCGGGATATAATAATCTTCTCCATAATAGATTATATCCTATCACAAATCATGACTTTTGGGAGCTTGCCATGATTGTGTTTTCTTCATCATTTTCACTCCTTGTACATGACCTCATTGCTTATGCAATTGAAAACCTCAATTTCGGACTTTTTATTTTTCTCTTTTATTCTTTTACTTAAATGAGTTGGACAGTTGGTGAGGGGAGAACTTGGTATATGTGAATCTAATACTCATTTAGTGTTAATTTAATATTTAGTTGCTATGCATGCACTTAATTTTATTTTATCTAATACTTGAAAATACTATGCGTCCATATTTTTTACATAAATAATAGTAACATGTAAATAAATTCTCTCACGTTTAGATAGTATGTAAATAAAATTTGGTATATTGTCAAAATCGTTCATATAAAAATAAAATGTGATATGTTAGCAAGTGTATGTAGTACATAGGTCGTATGCAATGAATACTTAGATATTTTGCATATAATACTTAGTGTTTATATAATAGGGACTCTATGCACAAAAAATGTGTAATATCAACTCGGATACATCACGTATGGATCTCCTTTGCACCCTTGCAACGATCAATTTGGAAAATTCATTTAGTGGACCACTGGACACATGCACCTTGCGAAAAGAACACAAATATTTATCTTCTAGAGAAGTTGTTTCCTCATGATGCCACACACTTAATAATTAGACTACTCCCGCATCAATATATTTCCGCTTTRGTAAAATGCGTCATGTGCAACATTCATTTARACATTTCTAACTAATATTTTMCTCATAGRTACACAYCACAATTCATGWAGAAGAGCATACAWTACCTCGAGTAGGCCGAGTTTRTGARGATAAGGTAACAAATTCGAATTTTCATTTGTGTATTAAGGAAAGTTGTAAATTTTAAATCCTCAAGGGGATAAGTGTTGTTTCCAAGGAAAAAAAATCATGAATAAGATTTTGGTTCAAGAAACAAAAGAAACAAAAAAAAGAAGGAAAAGAACATCACGACAAAAATTGGAAACTCACACTATATATGGAACACGTGTTGAATTAGGAATTGCAGCATACCGCTTTTTCTTTGTTCTTCAACCTAGACTACGGATAATTAGTTTTCCTGCTACTGGTGTACAGCTTGCCAATAGATTTGGAGACGATGTGGTAATCGAATTAAATCCATGATTCAAAGGGGAGGTATTTTGGCCAAAGCTGTACTTGAGGTGGCTAATCTTGCTAATTAATCGGTACTAATGTCTCAATCCTAACTCAAATTTTATAAGCTTGCCTTTTGTGTTTTATACCAGCGATCTGTATATTGCAGGGAAGAAGGTTCTTTTGTGTTTTATATATCGTGAACCGAAGGACGATCAAGTTGGGAAACTACAGTTACTTACTAATTATTCAACTACGTAAGATGAAACTCGTCTCAAGGTATGATGACTTGAATGCAAACTAAATATTGGCATACCTAATAATATTGTATTTCGGTTGGAATAGATTTGTACAACCACAATTTATAATAATAAATTAACTCTAATCGTCATGATTTTGGATTGTCTCAAAGTTTATCTCTAGTGGCAAACGTTAGATGCACTGAAAATTCAGATGTCGAGGCATTGTCATATGAGCTTGATTAGGGAAAAAATATTAATAAATTTTATTCTGTAAAGAAGAAATGAATAGTCGGGCTAAATATGATCTTAATTTTCTATCTAGGTTGTCCGATTTTTATTGCATGAAGAACGATTTGGTTAGTCATGATGCACTTGTTGAATTACAAGCCTCAGATAATTTAAATTCCTAATATTTAAAGTATGTAGTTTTGTCGTCCTTCATATACCTTCTTCCTAGAAGTAGAGAATATTTATCAAAGAAAAAAGGAAATCATCTCGGCTGGGTTAACATATTTCGTAGCATTGAACCATCAAATTATCAACACGGTATCCACCAATATAGAATTTTAGTTCTAATGTTAAATTGATCGTTATTTTTATGGCTACGACATGATTTAGCTTGCATGTCCAAAGATGGTAATTTTTTTCAATCTGGATATTTGTATTTGCTAACTATGTATTTTTATGTGTGCTTTTGCTGCGGAGACAATTGCATACGACTGTGTTTTCGAGACTGAAATGAAGGTCAAATCGTTTAAGGAAAGAAAGTTGAAGCTGGATGGTGATTAGAAGTGGTTAGTCAAGTAATTTGCATCCTACTTTGGAGTTTAACTCTTTTGGTTTAGTTTAAGTTTTCAGGTCCTTGTTTTGAATGTTCAAGTACATTAATTCTAGCTGTCTGATTTGGTATGTGTTTGAGATATTTCATAGTAATATTTTGGCTAGTTGTTAGTTTTTTGGTATATGTTCTGAATGGTCGAAGAAATATTTTGGAATATTCTTATCATTCTATTGTAATGATAAATGCTTCTTTGCTTTCATTTTTATCTTTATAATATTTTTCATTACAAGAATAATGACAAATTAATGCACATATTCAGGACAATTTATGTCGTCATGAAAGTAAATAATCAAATCCTGTTCACTCAATTATTACAACTTTAAGCGTCACATAAGTATTTCAAATTTGTCACTTTAGTAAATAATGACAACTTGTTTCATCACATAATACTTTCAACTTTTCACTTAAACTAAATCATTTATGATGATTGGTTTGTCACCATATAAATTCATTTAATGACAATGGATTTTATCACCATATGTACCCATTAAATCATCATTGAACATATACCTTTTATGATGATAATATAATTTGTCATATATTGCTAATTTTCTCGTGATAAATATTTTTATCACCTTTAATAGTAAATGGTGACACAATGGTTTGTCATTATAAGAATAGATGTTCAGTGACGGTCAATATTGTGTCACTATAAAACAGATCTATCGTGACGAATTACATTATATTAGGAAATTTTTTAATACATATTATGACAATATGAGCGTCGTGATAACTTAATAAAAATTATCACTGTAGTTATGTTTGTCACGGAATGTCAAATGTTTTGATGACAAATTAAGTGTTCGTCATTGAAAATGTTAACATATGGTGACAAAACTGATCTTTTTATGACAATTTTTCAATCACTTACGTGACGAATTCTGCGTCACCAAATAGTATCATCTATGATGACAATTTACATCAGCGTCATCAAAACCGAACATTTAGTGATGCGCTTGAAAAAATTGTCACTTTCACCAATGGTGGCAGCAATACTATGACAACCGCTGTGACGCTCAATTTTCGTCACCATTTCTCTTCAGTGACGAAAAAATAGACTTTTAGTGACGAAACGTATCGTCATTGAACATCAAATTTCTTGTAGTGCAAGCTATCCCAAATCATCCATACGCAAGAGAACTTGAAGATTGAAGATCCAAGACGCAAGATTCAAGTTCTACATATCGTTTCTCCTATTTTCTCAAGGATTATGTTTGTTTATCTGAACCTTTTCTTTTATTTTATCAAATACATGAGTGAGTAGATTTATTATCTAGTTCTAGGGATATTGAAACCCTCGTGAAACTATGTTTTAATTAATTTATGCAATATTATCTTTTGTTCATCATATGCGATTGTTTGTGTTGTTCTATTTTTAATTCATGATTGCTTGATTCTTAATTTGGCTTGATCACCTAGATTAGGGATTGGTTATCTATTGCTAGAAATAGGATTTCTTCCCATGTAATTGTCATAATTTCTATTTCATTGGTAGTAACTAATGATTATGCATCGTTAGGGATAACACAACATAAGTTGAATAAACCGAGCTTATGTGTTTATTGCTTAGATTAATGTTGTTGTTGGGTTGAATCTAGAGAGCTTATTCTAGGTTATTCAATTATTAGAATCAATTAAAGAGCTTATTTTAATTGAGTAAACGGTAAGGGCAAATTCGAGTAGTAGAGCTTATTGTTACTTAGGGTTTTTAGTTGCATACGATGAATGGATTATGATATTGTGGTTAGTTAGATGAATGGATCGAGGGCGGAAACTGAACTATAACTAGAGCTTTATTATTATTGACTTTTTCGTTAATTATTTTCTTGCTTATTTATTTTGTTATTTAGTTCTCTTAGATTAGTTCACAATTCTTACCCCATTTATTTGTTTAATAAAATACGAACTGTCACAATCTAAACCACACTCCTCGTGGGATCGACCCTTACTTGTCACTACTACTAGTTGGTAGAGAGAAGCTGAGGAAAAATAAAATATTTAATTTGACGCTTGACGACGAGCGGTCAGTCCTCCAGCATAAAAATTGTGATGGCGTCTAGTGGTGGCGGGCTGGCTTTCTCCGTGGTAAATCCATCTATAGGAATTTGGATCGAATCCGTGTCTAACCAAGTTGTACTTAATCTCATTGATATCGAGAAACCTATTATTCCTACATCTACAATGCATACAAGGACACTTCAGCCTCTCTCCTTCCTTATGAGAGGAATGTGCTTGAGAAAATTTAATAAAGCTCTCGACTCCATCCACAAATTGTGAGGATAAAAAGCCGTTGATGATTCGCTTGTGCATCCAACTACGATCGGAACTCATCCTATCATTGTAGAACTGTTATATTGATTTATTGAAAAATGGTCAGCATGATGGTGGCCTGAAAATGATTGAATTTTTGGTAAGGGCCCTATCCCATTCGAAAACGTGACTTTCCAGTAATACAACATCTTAGTATATGGATATTTGTTGACTAGAAATTTTGGCAGTATCTTTCTTTAGTTCTCTAAGTACACATATATTGCAGTGCACTCGAGAACAAAAGATAGTTACTGAACCAAAATTTTTGTAATAAAAAAAATCATATAGATAAGATAAGCCATATTACAATCACTCTCTCAAATTGTCCAAATAAGTGGACAGTTCGGGATTTAGTATCGAATTCTCTATTCGATAAAAAATCCCAAATGAGTCTAAAGTATATTGTTTGATTGTATATAAAAATATTATATCGTGGATCAATAAATGACGGCTAGTGTCGTAAACCACGTCATCACAGACGTATACATCAACCAATATATCACAACATGTAAATAATATATACAAAATAACATATATGTTAAACACAACAACCACGTACTGATCACCACGGTATTTCAAAACCACCATCACCAACTATTTAAAACATTTTAAAACCACCATCACTTTTAAAAATAATTCTGAAAACCGTTATTGGAGGGACGAAACCTTCCGGCCGGCGCTGTACACCACGTTATCACCGATGTCTTCCCAACCAATCACAACATCAATCAATAAGAATTAAACCATAACATTAATTAACACAACTTATCACCACAGCATTTAAAAACCACCATCACATGCACTTTAAAAGATAATTGCATTATTGAACCCTTAATGAAGACTAATGAGCCATAATTGCATAATCGAACCCTAATTGAACAAACGAACCCTAATTATATATTTATTCATAAGTTCAACCATAATTATATAATTATTCCTAAATTAAACCCTTATTATATAATTATTCCAAAATTAAACTCTGATTATACAAGAACCCCCAAATTAAACCCTAAATTAAATCCTAATTACAAATTAAAACTTATATAAATCTCTAATTTCATAATTAATACATAAATTCCAAATTAAACCTAATTATACAATAACCCCCGGATTAAACCCTACTTAGAAATTAAACCCTAAATTAAATCCTAATTACAAATTAAAACTTATATAAATCTCTAATTTCATAATTAATACATAAACCCTAAATTATAATATAATTATACAATAAACCCTAAATTAAAATCTAATTACAAATTAAACCCTGAATTAAATCCTAATTACAAATTAAAAATTATATAAATCTCTAATTACATAATTAATACATAAATACCTAATTAAAATCAATTTATAAAACAAAATAATTAAAGAATAATTCAAAAATTAATAAAAATCACAATTACATAAAATAAAGAAAAAAAATAATACCACTTACCTCGGAGGTTGGTGGTTGGAACAAAGGCTTGAGGCGGAGCGGCGGTGGCAGAGCAATGGAGGCGGAGCAATAGAAGCAGTTGCTTTCGGTGGTGGTGGCTCCCTAGTCGTCGACGGCCGACGGCTGGAGCGGCGGAGGTAAGGTTTTTTTTTTTTTTTTGGATTTGTGTACAGTGAAAGCAGCGGGGACGCCCACTGTTGTTTTATGTTTGAATCGAGGGAAAGATGCCCCTCGGAAATACCTTCGGAAATTTATGAGGGGAAACTGTTCCCCTCGGTTTTTTTAAATTAAAAAAATTTGAAATAGAAAAAACGTATTTACCGATCAACACCCGATACTCATGGTTCTATGACATCTAGACGTATCCCGTGCCACCTTCATGAAATCATGGAGCTTCTTCGCTTATCGTTTCCAACTAAACAAGTTGATCGATCGATCGTATCTTGGTCGCTCGTTTAATTACACGACACATGTAAATACGCACATGCTCGGTGATATTTTTCAATCAAAACCGAGTGATTTGCACGTTTTTGTACGCGTTTTTGTTAACTTTTTGTGTCACTTTTGCATATGTTTTGCTTGCATTTATGGGTATTAGGTTAATTAGGATTATTTTGATTATTTTAGGTTTTTGTAGCGTTTGCGCAATTTTTATTATGTTTTCGTAGTTTTTTCACTCATTTTTATATTTTTTGGCCGTAGAATGACCAAGCGGGACCCGCGCACACTTAGGGCTTTCCATTCGACTCGCTATGGAACGAACAAGTGAAGACAAGCAAGGGAACATAGCGCAAACAAGGAATGACTACCGGCGGACGTCTGGAGCAGGAAACCAGAAAAACGAGCTGGGAGCGGCCTTACCAGTCGCTCGACTGGCGTGCAGTCGATCGACTGCTAGTCCACTCAATTGACTGCCCAAGCCCAAATCGATTGCTCGACAGAAGTTGGGCCGTTTGAGGATGAAGCAGTCGATCGACTGCGATGCAGAAAATTTTGTAATTTTTAACCCGTTTTGATGATTTTGACCCTGTGTCTTTATATATATATCCTAGCCTCTACCCCAAAAACCTTATCCCTTCCTTCGTGGATTTTGGACTTGTTCAATTTCCTCCAAGCCCCTCTACAATTCCTTTGCCTTTTAAACCGTAGTTAATAAATTTTAGAGTAGTTTTAGTTTTGTTAGTTTAAGTTAGTTGTTCTTAGAAAGTGTTGGAGAGGTTGACACATCCTTCATTTGTGGTTTTTGTTGTGTTGAAGTTGTTCTTGTCTTTTGAAGATTGTAGGCTAAACTTGAAGCTCTTGTTTGGAATACAAACTTGGTAGCAATCTTTCTATTCTCTTTTGTGTTGCTCTTAATTAATTGTTATTGTTTTGTGTTGACTATGAGATTTTAGCTTATATTGTCTTTCATTGCATTTCAAATTCTCATTTTCACTTTCTAGCTTTCTAAAATTCTTCTTGCATAAAACTCCATTGAAGTATTTTCAGCTTGAAGCTTTTTACCCCTTTTGTCTAAACAAACCTTTGTTGTTTGAAAGACATAAGGGGCTTTCCTATTTGATAAATTCGACTTCTTCACATTTAATACTCTTTGACTCATTTAAGTTTTAAGCTTTGACTTTCCCTCCATTTCATCTTTAAAAATTTACAATCTTTCCTTAGTTTAGTAATTTTTAATTTATTTAAGGTAAAAAGACTTTTTGCCCCCGAGATTATTTTGATTTTTATAGTTTACCATACGAACTTTTTTTTGGGACAAACCGCCATCTGAACTTTGCATGAATTACAAGTTACCCCCTGAAACCTGAAATTTAGTGGTTTTGTACACATCACCCGGGTTGATCATGGGTACTTCGGTCATATCACACCTTATTTCTACTCCACCCTTTCTCAGCCCAATCTACCATTTCTACAACGACCTAATCTCTGATTCACAATCGAAACTCATCTTCTCCGCGCTGTTCGTCCTCTCGTTCGTAGTCTTTGCCTCCTCCTTCGAGATCTGCTGCGGCCACAGGTCTTGGAGGTGCGGTTGAAATGGGTGCAGAGGTTTGAAAAAGGCGATCGAGTTCGATTTGCAGTTGCACGGCGAGGACTTATTGTGATTGGGAGAGAGACACAAGGCGGAAAGGATGTGAATGAGCTGCCATGGAAAGGGGGCGGCGAGGATAATCCCGATTATGAGTGTTTGCGAGCCGAGCTGAGGAAAATGGCGCCGCCCAACGGGCGGGCCGTGCTGCTTTTCTGCTAATAATAAAACAATAAATTACTTGTCATTAATTAAATGAAAATCACATATCCTCACAAATTGGGATTAATAAAAACCAATTCAGAAATAAAAAATAAACTTTTGGAATGAACTATAAATTTCATCAGAAACATACCAGATAACCTTCTAGGATGGATGAGACCATTGCAAATAAGGGCAATGAAATCGGCTGAATTAATCTGAAAAAGAAAATTAAAAAAATACAGCTTGGATTCAATCGATGGTTTTGGGAATTTTAATAATAAAACAAAAAATTTGACATTACTAAAATTAAAATTCTATAACCACATAATTTGGGAATTTGAAAAACAGATTCAGAAAAAAGAAAGATTAAAAAAACTACCCAACTAATCTTCCCGGTGGGTTAAAACCGCCGTAAAGGAGTTTTACATACCCATCAAGTTCTCAGGTGAAAACGGTTCCTCTACTGACTAAATCTGCAAAGAAGAAAGAAAGAAAAAAATACGACGACAATAAATCAGATCGAACACAAGAATCAAGGTTCTCAGTAAAATAAATAAAACTAACAAATGAAATTATATTTAAACAGCAGTGGATGAAAAGTACCAAATATAATCCAGTTTTCTGTAACTTTTAAAGCTAGTCTCAATTTAATTTTCAGCGATATTAAGTAATTTGACTGAAGTACCCTTGATCAAATCGGGTGATGTATACAAAACCACTCAATTTCTGATTTGAGGGGGTAACTTGCAATTCGCACAAAGTTCAGATGGCGATTTGTCCCAAAAAAAAAAAGTTCGTATGGTAAGCTGTAAAAATTGAAATAGTCTGAGGGGCAAAAGGTTTTTTTTCCCTATATTTAAGGTGGTTAATTAGGTTTAATTACTTTCATCAAAATTATTTATTTTCAAGCAAGCTTTTAATATTCATTCCCCTTTACTTTAATTAGTGTTTTCAAGTTTTCATTTCAATTCAAGCACTAGAATTAAAAACTCAAACCCAAACCAAATGACTAATGCTTTCTTAGAGTAGATTAGTTTAATTTAGATTAACAAAGAGAGTAAGTAAAATACCGATAGCCAATAATATCTATCCCTAAGAGACACGACTCGAAAATAACTCACCGCTCTATAATCGACTCCGTACTATTGTGGAGATGATTTCTTAAACTAGAGTACTAAGAAATCTTCGATCACCGAGTCAAAACCACCCCACGTGCCTAAAATTATAGGATTTATTATATCTTTTTGATTTTTCTATTTTTTCTTATTTTTTATGATTTTGTTAATTTAAACAAAACCGAGGGGATTAAATTCTCCTCCGGATTTCCGAGGGGAATCTATTTACTCTCGATAATTTTCCGAGGGCAAATAGCTACCCTCGATTTTTTCGAGAGGAAATTGTTCCCCTCAGTTTTTTTAAATTAAAAAATATTCGAAAAAAATAGAAAACACGTAATTACCGAACAACACCCCATTCTCGTGGTTCTATGACATCGACACGCATCCTTTGCCACCTTCACAAAATCAATATGCTTCTTTGCTTTGCGTTTCCAACCGAACAAGTTGATCGATCGATCATATCTTGGTTGTTGGTCGAATTACACGACACATGTAAATAAGCACATGTTTGGTGATATTTTTCTAGCAGGACTGGTGAAAACCACTCCCTGTGCGTAAAAAGTAAGGATTTGTTTTAATTTTATGTCTTTTCTATTTTTTTTGAATTTTTTTAAAAATAAAAAACAAATAGAGAAAAATAGAAAACGCGTATGTACCAATCAATACTCAATTCTCGTGCTTCTATGACATCGAGACGCACCCCGTGCCACCTTCACAAAATCACGACGCTTCATTGCTTTGTGTTTCCAATCTAACAAGTTGTCGATCGATCGTATCTTGGTCGAATTACAAGACACGTGTAAATACGCACATGATAGGTGATATTTTTCAATCAAAACCAATCACGTGCCTAAAATGATAGGATTTGTTTTATATTTTCGATTTTTCTATTTTTTTTTTCATTTTTTTAATTTAAACAAAACCAAGGGAATTAAATTCCTCTCAGGATTTCCGAGGTGAATCTATTTCCCCTCGGTAATTTTTTGAGGTAAAATAACTCCCCTCCGTTCTTCTGAGCGAAAATTGTTCCCCTTGTTTTTTAAAATAAAAAAAATTAGAAAATGCATATTTACCGATCAACACCCGATTCTCGTGGTTCTATGACATCGAGACGCACTCTGTGCCACCTTCACAAAATCATGATGCTCCTTCTCTTCGCGTTTCTAACCGAACAAGTTGATCGATCGATCGTATCTAGGTTGTTGGTCGAATTACACGACAAGTGTAAATACGCACATGCTCGGTGATATTGTTCTTGCGATACCGAGTAAAAACTACCCACCGTGCGTAAGATGATAGGATTTATTTTATTTTTACGCCTCTCCTATTTTTTCTCAATTCTTTTTTTCGAATTTTTATTTAAAATCAAAAAAAAATTAGAAAAATAGAAAATGCGTATTTACCGATTAATACTCGATTCTCGTGGTTCTATGAAATCAAGACGCACCCGTGCCACCTTCACAAAATCACGACACTTCGTTGCTTTGTGTTTCCAACCTAACAAGTTGATCGATCGATTGTATCTTGGTCGAATTACACAACATGTGTAAATACGCACATGCTCGGTGATATTTTTCAATCGAAACCGAGTCAAAACCACCCCACGTGCCTAAAATTATAGGATTTGTTTTATTTTTATAATTTTTCTATTTTTTTCAATTTTTTTTTGGTTTTTTTTCAATTTAAACAAAACCGAGGGGATTAAATACCCCTTGGGATTCCGAGGGAAAATAATTCCCCTTGGTTTTTTCGAGGAGAAATTATTCCCCTCGGTCTTTTTAAATTAAAAAAAATCGAATAAAAATAGAAAATGCGCATTTACCGATCAACACCCAATTCTCTTGGTTCTATGACATCGAGACGCACCCCGTGCCACCTTCACAAAATCACAAAACTTCTTTGCTTCGCGTTTCCAACAGAACAAGTTGATCGATCGATTGTATTTTAGTTGTTGGTCAAATTACACGACACATGTAAATACACACATGCTCGGCGATATATTTCTAGCGATACCGAGTCAAAACCACCCCCCGTGCATAAAAAATACTCGATTCTCGTGGTTCTAAGAAGCATGATTCATATATTCACAAGAAAGTATACCATTTTTTTTTCTTTACTTAAGCTGGAAGAATCTCTATCTCAAGATTCTCTGTCTGCTTTATTTCAATAAAGAAAAAAAAAGATTATTGTCTTCCACTTATACACTTCTCATTTCGATCCTAGTTAATTAACTAAGAAATGATGACTGGTAATTTAGGAATATACAAGCATGCATCCTTCTGCAAAGTCTTATTTTTTGATTTTTCCTCCAAGTTGGTAACTAGGCTCTCTCTATTTAAACCATGCGATGACCGTTTAATAGGAAGAATAAAAAAAGCATTAAAAACCACATTCAGCTTATAATCATTTGTAGGGTTAAGTTGATTTATCATTTATAACTAATAAACAAACTCTATCATTATATATATATATATATATATATATAAGAAGTAAAAGTAGTTTTAATGGGTAGATAGCTTGCAATTGCCTAAAATGATAGGATATGGTTTATTTTTACGATATTATATTTTTTTCGATTTATTTTTAATTTTCAAACAAACCAATGGGATGATTTATTTGTGTAAATCTTGTAATCGCGCTCATCAAGTGCATCATTTTTGCCGGTGGGAGAAATTTTGCTAGAAACTTATCCATCAATGCATCGAACATTGTAATGCTCCCATCATCTATCCGTCCCAATCAATGCCTCACCTTGTCCCTTAAAGAGAAAGGATACAAGCGTAAATGGAAGGCATATTGTGACATGTTTATCTTTTGAAAATCGCAAACTTGTAAGAAACTTATTCGTGGGGTTATTCGATTGCCGAACCCCCAAACTGCTCTTGAGAAACCATTTGAATCAAAGAATGCTTGGTTTAAAAATTATTAGCTTAAATAGAATTATGCATCCTATAAGTGTGGGTTTTCATACTCCAAAAGATCTCACGAATAGGATGATTGGGATCTCATCATGCATTCATCTCGAGTACGTTTCTCCTTTCTAGTTCGTCCTCTTTCTTGTTGTTTGGCCAATTCCTGTTCTAATACCTCATGTTCTCCTTGTTCCAATTGTCGCGCACATTTGGCCCTTGCATTCTCAACTTGGTCATCCTCGGAGTTCTTATCGCCACCTTGTGTGTGTCCATTACTTTGTCTCTCCAAAGCTCGTTTTGTAGCCTTCAAATTTCAAGCGGTTGTGTCAAGCTTCAAGTCAATTGGAAAAAAATCCCCCTTTTAGAATGTGTGTTATGCGCTACACACAAGCGAACAAAAATACCAATATAATAAAATATAATAAAATAAAATTTAATGTCTTTAAATTAGGTTAAAGTAAAATCTAGCTACTTATCAAAATATCAATATAGTAGTCCCCGACAATGGCGCAAACTATAAATGTACGCAGTTCAATTGTAGTAGTGATTGAGCACCTATTTTAATTTTATAACTATCATATCCACAAGTATTATGTTTTGAGTACTTCGATCATAGTATTTTTTTTTTATTCAGATGTTAAAATATCAATTTTAAAAATTAATAATATAAAACAAACAAAGCATTAAAAATTATTTGGAGGATAACAGAAGTATCATTGATTCCTAGACATGGCTTTGATTGAAAATTATCTATCCTTTTGTGATTAAATAACATATTAATTAAATATTAATTCTATAGGAACTCGCTATGTTAACTCTACTCCTTATTTAGGGATTGAAGGTGTGTAAACTCAATTATCTGTGTTGCATACACCGATAAGTAGTGTTAACTCATTGTTAGTCCGACACACGTAATCAGCTAAAAAATGCTCCTAACATTATAATCTCGCCCACTAGATATATTGAACATTCTACTCCCCCGTCTACATAGTCTATTTTATTGACTAAATATTGCCTCAGATCACATTAGTATATACTCAATATTTTGAAAAACAATTGTGTTAAAGTAGTGATTAATTACCCACAAAAAGTCATTAACAAGATACAAACGAAATAAATATTAAAAAATTAACAAACAAAATACTTTAATATCTTAAAACTTGATTCATCAACTCCCATGGCCAGAATCAAGTAATTAGCCAAACATGGTTAGACAAACACATGTTTGTAAAACGCATGAACAAACTTAATATAATAATGATAAAAGAGAAAAGAACCATTCCAAGCTGCGATGACTCACGGGGAACTCCGTCTTCTCATCTTGTCGATGGAAAGGCATCAACCCTGTTTTAGGCTCCGAAATCTCTTCCAATATGATGTATTCTCTTGTGTCCATGATATATCTGGTCTCTTTCACATTCAGGGGGTGTAAGGTATTTATAGGGGTCCAAAAACCCATCAAATGCTGCTCTAATTAATCTTGTTTTCACGATGCACTCGGCTCGAAAGTCAGGTGTCACTCAAAAGCTCAAAAATTTCCTTTTGAACCCGAGTTGTAAGTCAGGTGTGTTGTACAGTGTCATTTACGACTTGTGCACCCGAGTTATAAGTTGAGTGGTAACTCGGGTATGTATTTTGCTCTGGTTCTAACTCTTAAAAGGACCGTATTATATTTATGTCTTCATGAAAGTTATAACTTTATCTATTAGATTTCCTAGGCCTTGTTTGGTCTACGACTCCGAATACCAGGATTGAGATTCTAAATCTCAATCCTCGTTTGTTCTACGACTCAAATTTTCAACCCACAACCAACAATTTCTTACATCTAACCCCACACTCATCTCTTTTATCACATCATTCATTATATTTATAAAATTAAATATTACTAAATATAATATAATAATACATTATCATCCACTTTTCATACATGATTTGACATCAAACACAATATAAAAATACATTATCATCCAATTTCCAGACATGGTTTGACATCTACAGTAAAAGGTAAAGTATTCTGAATCCTATAACAAACAAAAAGTCTTACTATTTACAGAATTATGAATACTCAAGATTTTGAATAACATAATTCAGAATCCCAACGAAGCCTAGTCCAAACAAACCCTTAGAACTTTGATTCACCTATATCGGGACTCTGTGTGAGAGTTACAACTTATATAAGATACAACTACAGCTTAAACTCTTCAAATCTCCATACTGCCACTACATTATAACTCTCATTTTTTACTTCTTCTCATCTTTCTTCCTTCTTTATTCATCATTTGGTTGACTAATTTGGGGTTGTCAATGCATGTGTTTTGCATGGGCTCAAAAACCTATCATTTACCTATGAAAAACACAATAATATTTTCCAAGCAACACATAAAACATGGAAAATCGCATGAAAAGTGCACGTTAAGCCTATAAAATGATATCAGATATGCCCTTGAAAACAGATTTAATTTTGAATGACAATAATGGTTCAAGGGGAGTTATGCTTTTGGGGTCCTTGATCTTTTGAGGAATCTTTCGTAAGAGACCTGCGCTTAAATCCTCTTTCAATTTTACCATCTCATGCTCTTCGATCTTGGTTTTCTTCTTCTTTGTCATCATATCCTTTTTAAACTTTGTGTAGTTTAGCATTTTCTACAACCCTTCTGCCAAAGGAATATTAGTATTAATTTTATTAAACTTCCCAATAAATTTAGCAAACTTAATATCTAAAATTCTCTTTCTGAAACATTTTAGATAAAGGATGAGGACATCTCTAATTTGAATATTAGAGAATTTTTTTATTTTTTTTGCTTCTCAACCACTTTTTAACTTTGTGAGTTATTTCTATTTCAATCTTTTCCTCAATCTTCTCTTCGTCTACCTTCTCAACTTCAACCTTTGGTATCTTTGGACCCTTATAACTGGTCCCACTTCATAGGATGATAGCTCAACATGTCTCTTTTTGGTTCACTTCCAGAATCAGGGGTTGATCTTAGGAATAAAAGCACACCGCTTTTTCTAATTGTGCGACTTGGCTCTGAACAACCCTTCATTTGAATTTACATATTAATTGCCAAGGAAGAAACTTGATTCCCAGTGATATCCATTTTCACGTTGTTCTTTCTAAATAGTTTTTTTTAATGCTTTCATAAAAAAACCCAGACTGGCTTCTAGAGACAACTTCTCTTCACGTTCTTTGACTATATCCTCATTCTTCACACCTATACAATCCACTAGGCCGGAAATTTATGTTACCAACATCTTAACAAGATTTGAATACACCAACTTGTCACGTTTGATACTAGATTCCTTGAATGGCCATTGATATCTATTTCTCGCCATCTTCTCAAGAAGTTTAAAAGCTTCTATCTCGTTCTTTGATAATATCTACCAGCAGCTACATCAATATATGCACGTCTGTTATCCCATTTGATAAGTCCAAAAGTTGGGCTACCAAATACAGGAGGTACTAACCTCAAATCTGAGATCAGCGACCTGAAACTGCTTTCGTGTACGTCACAGTAACCTGCCAAATCCTCCGTGAATCTCAAAGCGACCTTCCTGGTCCTGCAAAAATAGCGCCTCGAACGGGCCAAATTTTGAGCCCGTTAAGGCCCTCCGACGCTTAAGTTAATAAGCGAAATCAACACTCAACTCATCTCTTCAATAAACAATAATATGATAAAGCGATATCGACTTAGGAAAATAATGAGAGACATACGCCTCCTTTTATAGAGATAGGGGAAGTCCCCCTCAATCTAGGGTTACCTTGTATAACCATAATTCCATTCATATCACAACTCTACAACCGACTCCCAATTAGGACTCTCCCCGCATGTTAAGTTCCCATACATAACAAATCTCTTTAACACAACAGGCCTGGGCCCTTTATGCAGCCCACCGAAAACCATATAAAACAATCACCCGAAGCCCACTGGCTTACCATTCATAAAGCCCACTTCGAGCTCAATTATACAGCTCAAACCATAAGAGATCACGACCCTATATGAGAACTCATCCCCATACTACAGGTCGCTACTCTACACAAACCAGCTCGCTTACTTCTCAAGGACACTATACAGCTCGCTCATCCCCTAGGAGGAACACCCTCTCCTAGAAATGAGGTCGCTTACCACAGATAACCTCATACATCAAATAATATCACGTATGGACATTTTGGTCCGTATCAGCTAGTCCCCCATGTTCTAGCTAATTAAGGCACGAAATCAGGTAGGACATGTAAAAACATAGTCAAAAAGCACAAGAACCACTAAAAAACAACAATCAAATATAAACACACAAATAAACCACTACCTCACGTTACCAATCCACACTTCAAAATCGCGAATCGAGCTATAATACTCACCTCAGAACTGCGAATTATCAAATATACCTGAGACCTGTAAATGTTCAGCTCACAGAGCTCGCTTATTTCAAGACAAGATGATCATCCTGCGGGAGACGACCTACAAATCCCCCAGGTCAAGTCCCCAGCTATGTATATAACGACCTGGAATCTCATCACCGTTATCTTCCGACCTGAAATCATATCCGGACCCAAATAATTCCCTAAAACGCAATCATGAACAACCACAAAAGTCAAACCACGCCTCCTCTTACACATCCAATCCCATTCAGGCTTCATTAAATACAACTTGACACTGTGTCGGGCATGTGTCACACTACGATTATCTCTTAGTATAATAAACAGGGTGGGCCCAAAACATTCCCCGAATAAACCCTACCAAATACCGCTCCAATCTGTCCCATCAACTTTCTGCCGCCCAACACATAAAAATCATTTCATCTTCCTCATTTACCACTTTACGCAATTGCAATCGAAAAACCGCCATTTGCTCTCTGCAAAAAAGCTCATCAACCAGCAATCGTTCAAGAATCCATCAACAGCCTATCATTCATCCACGACCTACAGCTCACCAAAAACGTGTAAGTCCCCAAATCTCTTCTTTATAATAGTTTAATCGCACTGTTGGAATTATGACTGCATCTGCTGAGATATGTTCATTCTGTGTTATCCCCTCCCCCGAATAAGTTTAATTTGTGATGGAATTAGCATCCTTAAACACTAATTCGCAAAACTCCACTCTTTCTCCCGATTTCATCCCCACTGAAAACCCCTTTATTATAGAAAAAAGACAGAAACAACCCCCACTACCCTCCTCCGGCCTCCGCGATGAGCCAGAGGGCGCTGTTAATTGGTCGGAGATTCAAGCCCAAGCCATAGCACACACCGAGGCCCAAGATTTAATAGATAACATACCCAAGGATTCGTCTTCTTCCTCTCCAACCCTTGTACCCATTCCAGAAGGTATTCCTCTGCAAGAATCCAGTAATCCGCCCCCTTGTGAGCACTTTAGGGAAAATCCTGTGACCCTAGCTCGCTCACTAACCGTCGATGACCTACCATCCTCCTCTCTCACAGCCAAAGAATTAAAACACAACTACTGGCTACTCCCTGACTCCAAAAAGCTAAAGAAACCCCAACGCATCCTTAACCTCCCAGAAACCACTAAGATGGTTCTGCCCGAGAACATTCACTTAAACCCCCTAAAACCTCCCCCCAATCACATTACCCTCTTCGATACATTGCTAGTAGCATGTTTTAGGTTCCCCGCCCATTCATTTTATGTTCAGATTTCCCATTTGTACAAAATTTCCCCCTTACAATTAACACCTAACTCCATGAAGTTCCTAGCAGGATACCTCATATTATGTAAATACTACAGAACCCAACCGGACTCAGGCTTTTTTCACTTTTGTTTTCAAATAAAATACCAACAGAACTCTTTCTATCTTTCCTCTCGCTCGGGTCTAGCTCGTTTTCTTATAAACCCTCCCAACAAAGTCCCCGAGTGGAAGAAGAACTTCTTCTTCATCCACAATACGGAAGATTGGACCTTTATAACCGAGCTACATTGTCGTACCCCCAAACAATGCAAACCACATACCTCCCAACACTGCCCCCTTATATACAAAAAATACTCTGATCAGCTCGCGGAGTGGAGCAAACGCCCTTTCGATGTGGTGCATCTCACCAGTCAGTCTGATGTTTTCCGATACGTGGGCATTGATTCTCGCCCGGTCAAACCAGAACTTGCTCTCACCAAACCCGAGTTTGGTAGGTCTTTCAGGTCTTAAAATCACACCATACCGCATAATCTCAAAAACTGAATAATAACATTCTCCTTATATATTGAAGTTGCTTTTATCAATAATTTCTCCACAGCTCGCTCCGAAAACGCCAAGAAACAATCTGCTCCACAGCCCGCAACTCACCCTGTTCTCTCTCCTGTCAACGTGGGCGAAGCGTTACAATAGGCCTTTGGGACAGCCACTGACGACGAAGAGGAGGTCCAACTGGTGAGGCGAACTGCCAAAAATAAGGGGAAATGACCTCTTAAACCCGTGCCAGAGAGCCCAGCCACTAAGAGCCCGAGCCCGCCAGAACAAAAACGTCATCGCCTTTGTAAGGGCCTCGCGGTAACCTCTGCTGGTGCATCCGATTTGAGCAAGGTACTAGCAAAATGAGACAAGGCTGCGGATATCCAAACCCTTCTCAACGAGCACAAGATCAAACAAGTAGATTTTAAAGAATCTTCTCCCTCTATACGTCTAACACTTATGAATACTTACGAAGCCTCCTGACGCAGCTGAGTCCCCTGTTCTCCAAACTCTATGAAGAGTTGGCGGCTCGTACAATGGATAGTGAGCTCCAGAAAACATGCGACGAGCTAACTGTGCAAACCGAACAATAAACTCGGTAGCTATCCCTGACGCAAGGGGAGCTGGATGGAACACTCAAGCTACTGAAAGCTCGCGAGGAGGAAATAAAAATTTTGAAGGGCCAAGTGAATAGCCTGAAGGATGAGGCAGCTCGTATAGATAATGAGCTGAAAAATGCCCAAAAGCAGGCTGAGGAGCTCAAGGGAGCACATAAATAGGCTGAAGAGCTCAAACTGCAGAATCAAGAACTCCGAGCTGAATTGAAAATAGCCCACGAAGAAGGCAAATCTAAAGGTCGACGAACCTTCCTCACCAGCGCGGTCGGCAGGAAGTTCCTTGGTGCATATCGGCAAGAGTTGGTGGAGGCCTATGAGAAGTCTTCCATTTACTTTGGACTGATGGCTGCTGGTGCTAAAAAATGGCTCTCCACAGCTGCTACTATGATCAAAGAGGAGGTCGCTGCGATGAACGTCTTCTATGCTCCCAACTTCAAAGCCCTCATCAACAAACTGACTCCCTTCAGTAGTTTCAAGGGTGACTGGCAGCAGCCAATCGACGCAATGTGGTGGCTATCTTGTCAAAGTCGAGCTGTTATATCCACCGGACTTCATGACGAACTAGAAATACCACTGGATGACATGCTCCCTGAGCAAGAGCCAATCGCCACAGATCCCCCTGCTACGACCTCTGCTACCGAAAAAACTGCCTAAAACTCGTATCTTCCTTCTGCTTGTAGTTTTGTACAAATAATTTATCACCTTTGCTGGTACTTTAATTTATGTTCATTATCTACACAGCTTTCTAACTTTTCAACGCTCAACCCTGCAACAAAAACTCTCAAAGCAACCAACCATAAACTAACTCTTCTAGATAAGTCACAAAAAATACGAACAACCTTACTTTCCATCCTGGGATCGTAGGATCCTTGTCAAATTACAACCCATAAATAATGAAATCAATCAACACTCAAAACACATTAATTCGCATAAGAACATTTATTCAGAAAACAAGTGAACCAAACATCACAACCACGTAATCATAAAGAACAAAACAGCTCGAAAAACTGTATTTATTATATTATTCAGTTTCCATCATGCGGGAGAAGTGCCCTCCGGTCCAGAGTTACCTTCCCCCACCACAAAAACACAACTCTAAAGACACACACTTTCCACTAGCTCGCATGGTCGGAAGAAGTGCCCTCCGGTCCAGAGTTACCTTCTCCCACCACAAAAACACAACACTTGCCACAAACACAAATTTCCATCACAAGGTCGCTTGGTTGGGAGAAGTGCCCTCCGGTCCAGAGTTACCTTCTCCCGCCACAAACACAAACTTTCCACAAGGTCGCTTGGTCGGGAGAAGTGCCCTCCGGTCCAGAGTTACCCTCTCCCGCAGTTCACTCTCTATGCGTAATACTTTTTCAAGTGACACACATTCTAGCTACGTGGCAAGACCTTTCCAGCTGCATCTTCAAGTATATATGCTCCTCCTCTCAACACTTTTACCACCTTAAATGGCCCAACCGAGTTCGGTTCCAATTTCTTAGTCATCTTCAATGCGTCAGCCCTCTTCCACACTAGATCGCCGACCTGAAAACAGCGATGTTTAACCCGCTTATTAAAAGCAGCCTGTACTCTCTGTTTATAGTGTTCAACCCGAGCTGCAGCTTTCTCTCATATTTCATCAATTGTCTCAATCGCCCATCGAGCCAATCTCTCATTCTCTTCCACATTAAAAGCTACCAAATGTTGCGAACCTCCAATCATCTCTGCTGGAATGACCGCGTCCATTCCATAGACCAAGCTAAACGGCGACTCTCCCGTGGTAGTTCAGGGAGTCGTTCGATAAGCCCATAGGACAGACGCGAGCTCTTCCTCCCAAAGCCCTCCTGTTTTGTCCAATCGCAGCTTAAGTCCTTGATCAATTATTCGATTAGTAACTTCCACCTGTCCATTGGTCTCCGGGTGCGCCACAGAAGCAAATTGTTGCTTCATCCCCATCTCTTTGCACCACCTCTGCATCTTTCTGCATTAAACTGAGTCCCATTATCTGACACTAACACTCGCAGTACTCCAAACCTGAAAAATATGTTATCAAAAATAAAATCCATTATGTGCTTCTCGCTTATCCCTGTAACTGCTTCAGCCTCCACCCACTTTGTAAAGTAATCAATCGCCACCACTAAGTACTCTTTGTTGCTCGGGGTCTTTGGAAAAGGACCCAAAAGATCAATTACCCACTGCGCAAATAGACATGGAGAGATCATAACCATCATCTCCTCAGCCGGTATATGAATAACCGGAGCATGCATTTGGCACTTCTTGCACATTCGAACCAGCTCGCTAGCCATAGCTTTCATCCAAGGCCAAAAGAAACCAGCTCGCAACGTTATGCCCAACAATGCCTTTCCCTTTGCATGATCTCCATAATACCCCTCATGTATTTCTTTCAATGCTTCTGCTCCTCGCTCTATAGCTAAACACTTCAAAAAAGGTCCAAAGCGTGACCTTTTGTACAGTTCTTCATGTATTACACAAAAGCGAGCTACTACTCTGGCCTCCTTTGTTGTCAGTCTCTCTGCACCTTCTTTTGCCTTAACCAAAACATCCCAAATAGGAGTACGCCAATCATCTTTGACTTCAAGTTCCATAATCTCTTTACCCTTTTCCACGCTACTATGCTCCAGCTCCATCAATATAATTGTCCGAGTATCACAAGTCTCCAGGGCTCCTGCTATTCGAGAGAGCTGATCGGCACGGGTATTCTCAGCTCGCGGTAAATGTTCCAGCTTGAATTCGTCAAAACGTGTTACCTCTTCGTGCAATTTATTCAAATACACCGCCATCCGCTCCTCCTTAGCTTCGAAAGATCCATCGAACTGATGAGCTATCAGCTGAGAGTCTGTATACGCCCACAATTTCCGCGCCCCAGATCGCTCGCCATCTTAATACCCTGTAACACAGCTTCATATTCTGTCTCATTATTGGATGCTTTGAATCCTAACTTGATCGCAAACTCCAAGCTTTCCCCCTCCGGGCTGGTTAACACAATGCCCAGCCCTTCTCCCAATGCCATAGTTGAGCCATCTGTATATAAGGTCCATGCTTTCACCTCCTTGTCCATATCAGCTGGCCTTGTCATTTCCTGCAAAAAATTTGCTAATACTTGAGCCTTGATAGCCACCCTTGGCTCATAAATTACATCATACTCACTCAACTCTACTGCCCACTTCACCAACCTCCCAGATATATTGGGATTGACTAGAACCTGCTTGAGAGCTAGGTTAGTACGTACCTTTACCTTGTGACTTAAGAAATAAGGTCTCAACTTCCTCGCTGTACAAACCAACGCAAAACCTCCTTTCTCCAGCTCGGTATACTTTAACTCAGCCACATGCAGCATACTACTAATGTAATAGATAGGGTTTTGCATGCTCGGTTCTTCTCTTATCAACACATAACTTACGGCGACCTCCCCTATGGATATGTATAAGATCAAATCCTCTCCCAGCATAGGCTTGGTCAACAGTGGTATCTCCGCCAAGTACCTCTTTAACTCCTCAAATGCCTCCGCAGCTTCACTTGTCCACTCAAACTTGGATCCCTTACGAAGCGCCGTAAAAAATAGGACGCCCCTCTCTGCCGATCTAGAAATAAAACGACTTAGACCGGCCATCCGACCTATCAGTACCTGAACATCCCGCACCGTGCGAGGGTGCGGCATCTCCAAAACAGCTTGCACCTTTTCTAGATTAACTTCAATTCCTCACTCTGTCACCATATAACCCAAAAATTATCCAGACCGTACACCAAACGCACACTTCTTGGGATTGAGTTTCATCCCGTACTATCTCAATATAACAAACGTCTTCTTCAAATCCTCCACATTGGATTCTACTCTCTTGCTCTTAACCAGCATATCATCGACATAAACCTCCATGGTAGACCCCAGTAGGTCTTGAAACATATAGTCCACTAACCTCTGATAGGTCGCTCCAGCATTCTTCAAGCCAAAAGGCATGGATACAAAATAATATGTACCCGTAGAAGTGACAAAACTCACTTTGGGTTGATCTTCCTTTGTAAGAGGTATTTGTTGATACCCTTGTGAAGCATCCATCATGCTCAACAGCTCTCACCCTGAGGTAGAATCCACCAACTGATCAATTCGCGGCAAAGGATAATGATCCTTCGGGTAATCTTTATTTAGGTCATGAAAATCCACACACATCCTCCACTTCTGAGCTGGTTTTGGCACCATCACAACATTAGACAAGTACTCAGGGAATTGGATCTCCCTTATGTGGCCATCTTTCAACAATTTCTGCACTTCTTCTTCAATTACTTTATCCAGTTCTGGCCCAAAGTGTCTCCTCTTTTGCCTTACTGACCTTGCCTCCGGATCTGCATTTAAATGATGTTGCGCGACCTCTGGTGACACCCCCGTTAACTCTCCATCCCCAAACGCAAATATATCCCGAAACTCTCTTAACAGCTTGATCAACTCGTCCCTCAATGTCTCAGGCATTAGGGTCCCCACCCTTGTGGTATACTCTGGCGATCTTCTTCTAACGAGATCTCCATCAGCTCTTCATTCGGTTGGACAGAGTTCTCCTGTTCCTTCATTTTCTTTGCATTAAGCACCCCCTCCGGCTGTTCGTCACCCCTTTCGCGTTTATTCTCCACCAGTCCTTTCCTGACCACCAGCTGATAACATGATCTCGTGACCCACTGTTCTGCGATGACCTCCCTGATCGACGAATCCTCGATGCGCTATTTCAGAATCCATCTCCGCAAGAGTACGGAGCCGGTTGTAGGGCGGCGAGTTCTTCCCGAGTCGTGTCTCTCGAGGATGGATGTTATCGGCTTATCAGTTTCTTATTTGCTCTTATTGTCGATTGAAATTAAACTAATCTAAACTAGAAAAGCAGTAGTCATTGATTTGGTTTTGGTTTTTATAACTAAACTTTAAATTGACATAGAAGTTTTGAAAACATTACAATGTGAAAAGAAAATTAAAGCTTATTTAAAAATGATTGATCTAAACTAGTTAACTAAGAAATCTTATAGTTTAAATTAAGGAAAATGGAGGGAAAATTAAAGTCATGCTTATTTGAAAAAGTCAACAATATTAATTTAGCAATAATTCAAGGTTTAAATAGGAAGATCTTATAAAACTTCTAAAACCTTGGGAAATTGATCTAACAACTAAACAACTTAAAAGCATAAGTTCAAAAGCTAGAAAGCTATAAAATGAAAATGGAAGTTTTGATAATRAAAATAACAACTAAACTATGATCCAAGCATCAATCACAAGATTAAAAGGAATAACATGAAAACAAACTAGATTAATAGAAAGATATTACCAAACTTATGATTCCACAAAAGKTTCAAATCTCAACAATGGCAATGGCAACTTCAAAGTTTCTTCACAAAAGAAATGCTAAACAAAAGCTTCAACAACTAGCTAATGAAGATCTAACACTTAACTAAACTATTACTAATTACTAGGAATTAATACATAATTAAAATGGAAAAGGAAAATCTTTTGAAGTGTTTAGGAGCAAGATCCCTGAACTAGAGAGCCTGCTGCAAGTTGTTTTTGAAGGAAATGACGTCTCCTGTTTTAATCCTTCACAAAGGGGCAAAATCGTCCAAAAGTGGCAAAAAATCTGCTTTTCAGTCGATCGAGTGTAAAGCAGTCGATCGGTCAAGTCGCCTGTCGATCGACTGCGCTGTCAAAACGGCCAAAAGTCCCTGGAATCCAGTCGATCTCGGGGAATTCCAGTCGATCGAATGCAGACAATCGGCCACGTCGGCAGTCGATCGACTGCGTTGTCCAAAATGGCCAAAAGTCCCTTGAATCCAGTCAATTTTGGAGTTCCAGTTGATCGACTAGAAGGGCAGTCGATCGACTGAACTTCCAGTCGGGCGACTGAAATGCTGCACCCGGCTTGATTTCTCGTTCTTTTTACATCTGCCGGTTTATCGAGCTTCGTCCGTTGCGCTTCCTTGCTTGTCCGCCCAATTCCCGAGTCGAGTGAAATGATCCCAAACGAGCGCGGGCCCCGCTTGGATGTCCTACGGCCAAGAAAAACGAAAGAGTGAAAAGAAACTACGAAAACTAATAAAACACGTACAAAAACTACGAAAACCTAGAAATAACGAGAAACGGCCAACTCGACTTCTAAAACACCTAAAAGCAAGCAAAACACACGCAACGTGATACAAAAATGGTAAGAAAAATATGTACAAAAATGTGCAAATCAACCACCCCACACTTAGAACGGTTGCTTGTCCTCAAGCAAAACTAACGTAAAATTACAAAACTACCCCTGACCAATCCTAACTAATGCACAAAAGTTAAATTGAGACGATGTACGCTACGTTGCTTGTTAGCTTCGGCTAAAAGGACGACAATGTGCTTTGTTAAGGAAATTTAGATCGACTTCCGAACCCTAAAAGGACTTAAACAATCCACCAAGTCGGTCTCCCCGTCCTTGCCCCGGCTAAGGTCTATCCACGCTCGAACCGTTAATAGGCTCCCTACTAGCCAAAATCATCTACGCCTCTCTTTAACAAATATATACTAAAAATCGGAAAAAAAAAAAGGAAAAACGTGCTACTCAACAACTTCAAGGATTTATAACGTATCCTTGTTTATTCGTCTGTTTTTTTATTTTTCTTTTTATTATTTTTTTTTTGGTACCATAGACGTAAGGTACTTAAATAGTAAATAGAGATGAAAATACGAAGCTTTCAACAACTCCGATCATTCGTTGCTACTAGCAACTTACAAAAATCTCGATCGAGCACGTGGAGCAATTGACGACTCCAAATTACAAAACAAAAACCTATAGAGAGCGTTTGATGACGAGGGCTAGTCGAGGCACTAGTTCTAAATGAGCACAAGGATAGCACGAAGCTAGAACCGACCGGAGATCCCAACAATATAAACCACCTAAGTCCACTCTATTCGATCGAAAATCTAAACACCCTAACAAATCATCAAAACCGCGTCACTTCGCCAAGGGTCCCAGCAATAATAGCACACACGTTACTCAAATTAACACAAGCAAGCATACGACGAAATTAAAAACCTAGGACGAACTCTAACCACCCCACACTTAAAACCTAGCAATGTCCTCATTGCGTAATTAAGCTAAGAAAAGCAGTAAAAAGGTGTAGGGAAAAGAGAACGCCCCTATGTCCGAGCTTGTGTCGTCGTGGTTGTGCAAAAGTCGTCGCCGGGAGCCGAGGCAAGCAACAAGCTATCTACAAGGTAAGGTAAGGTGGAGAATTTGCACAAAAACAACCTATTTACAAAAACAAAAATCTTTTTCAGTTTTTAAATTTTCTAATTTGTTTGGATTTGATTTTTTAAATTTGTTTTAAATTTTGAGAATATATTCAAATGAAATGAAATTAAACTATATACAAAAATGAAAGCAATTTAAAGGATTTTTTTTTTTAATTTTTTTTATTTTTACAAGAGTCGAGACGAGAAATAAAAGAACATAATCGAAAGATAAACAAAATAACACACAAAAACAATAAACAAAATAAAATAAACAAAGGATAATCTAGGAGATTTAACGACGTCTCATAGGTCGGGCACAGAGGGTCGCGTCCTCGTCTTTCTCCTCCTCTCGTCATTTTCACCCTCGCAGCCGTCATCGTCGTCGTCGTCGTCCTCGATCCGACGCATCCGACTCTCGACCAAAAGGAGCCGGCTATGGAGGCCGCGGAACTCAATCGTTTCTTGCCTGCCCCTCGTCGAGCCGGTCGAAACGGGTGTTGAGATGGTCGAAGCGGGAAAACACGGATTGTTAGAAGTCGTTCCAACCTATCTCGTGACCCGAGCTAGTGCTCGGGCCTCCGTACTATGGGACTACTGCTTGGCTCGTGCTCGCCCCGAACTGCGCGCCCGAACCAGTGTTCGGGTTGTCACCGACCTCGCCTTGTTCATTGCCTCGGTGGTGTTGGCGTCCAGGATTTGGGTTCGTCGGGAATTTCGGCGTTTTGAACGCCAAATCCATAAGATCGACGCTTGTCATGTTGGCCGCCTCGGCCTCAAACCCGAAGTAGCGGGCAAGAACGGTGATCATCGGCCCCATGCCGACTCGGGCAATGCTTCCTCCCCTCATCTTCCGAATCCCTCGAATCTGTCCTCGGATCAACGGGAAAAATGGGACCGGATGTCCATTGCATAAGCACCAAAGCACGTAAATCTCGTGCTAAGTGAGGTTGGTGCTTTCATGCTTGCCCATCAGGACGTGGGCAAAGAATTTGTAAGCCCTAAGCAGTGCCAAGTCGACGATCGCTGAAGCCGAGTATCGATCCTGGGTACCACGTCCGGCCGTGATACTCCCCTAAAACTCATCCGAATGAAAACCACTCAACTGCGTGTACGAGTACTGTTGGCAGTTAAGCCCAAGCACCTCTTGGAGCACCCCCTGATCGATCCGGTGCTCAATTCCCCCAAAACGGACATTAAAACCCCCGTCATCGGTCTCCTGGTATGAGGTGAAGAACTCGATCACTAGCTCCCGATAAGCCGGTGCCCGGAAAGACGCGAACAATCGACCGTTCATTGTGTCGATGAAATGGATCAGTCGGGTGCCGAACCCATCAAAGTCCCCGTTCGCCACCCACCCGTCCAAACGCTCGATATTGATAAAGCGTGGGGTAGTGAAATGTCGCTGGGATAGATTTTGAAAAAGCTCCCCCTTGTATGTGGAGTAGATGGGGAAGGGTGCACCGTAAGCTCCGGCGAGATTGGGGTATTGGGGAAGGTTGAAAATTTCGTCATTGGAGTGGCCGTCCATGGTAAAAGGGGGAAATATGAATGAAAGTAGAAGGATTTTGTATTTGAGGGTTCCAAGAATCGTAAGGAACGAATAAGAATGGAAAAACGGGAAAAATTCAAGCCAAACGTTCACTGGGGCATTTCGTCGAACACTTGGTGGGCAAGATTTTTTAATATGGAAAAATATAAAATTGGCTCCCAAATCCTACCCAAAAACGCAATCAACAATCACAAACATTCCCAAGAAATTGGTTCAAGCGAATTACCTCGAAGAATCGGTTCGAAAGTGGAACGAAAAAAATGAGCTATCCCAAAGAAAGTTTTGAATTGAGAAAGGTAGAGAATAACGAAAATTCCCGCGCAAATACGGGATGTGGAAGGAAATTTTCGCTGGTTATCGAGCGACTCAAACTCTCATTTTTTTATTTCCTTTTTTTTATATTTCGGCCCTCTTTTGTTTGCTCGGTCGACTGAATGTGAGGGAGAGGGCGAAATCGACTGCTATATAAAAGGTCCGCAGGGCTCTGGGCAGTCCGGGCAGTCGATCGACTGCCCTCCTCGGTCGATCAAATGCAGTCGATCGACTGATGTTGTCAAAACCTTGAGAATTTCTGGAATCCAGTCGATTTCGCCGTGTCGGTCGATCGTGCGCCAGTCGATCGACAGGCTGTCGATCCGCATGTTCCCAATTGATTGACTGATTTGCCAAAAAGCTTGAAAAACTCTGGAATCCAGTCGATTTGAACCTGTCCGTCGATTGGGCAGTCGATTGACTGCATACCAGTCGATCGACTCGGTAACCAGTCGATCGACTGCATTCCAGTAGCCAAACTCCATTTTCGATCCTCTTTTCTCCCAAAACTCCAGGACTTGAACCTACACAAACCCAAAAACTCAAATTAACACTACTTAAGGTTAGAATGTACACAAACTTAAAAGAAAAACAAGAAAGGGTTAGAAGGTCGTGGGTTGCCTCCCACGGAGCGCGTTTGGTTAACGTCGTTCGCTCGACGATCCTGACGATCAAGATCCCGTCGGGGGCAAGTCACTCAGGTTCTCCTCCTCTACGATCACTGGCTCGAGAGCTTTTGTTTGCAACATTCCCTTTCGGTAAGGTTTGACTCGAGCGCCATTCACTTGGAATCGTTCGTCCGTCTTTGGGTCAATTAACGTCACATCTCCAAATGGGGATATCTTCTCGATTTTGAACGGCCCGCTCCATTTTGACATAAGCTTCCCGGGAAACATGGCAAGGCGAGTGTTATAAAGGAGTACTTGCATTCCCTCCTCCAACTCTTTCGGTACAAGCTTCTTATCATGGAGTAGCTTCGTCTTTTCCTTGTATAAACGGGCACTATCAAACGTCTCGTTTCATAATTCTTCGAGCTCCTCAAGTTGGAGTTTTCTTTCTTCGCCGGCCTGCTTCAAATCAAGGTTGCACGCTCGGATGGCCCACCACGCTCGATGCTCCATTTCCACCGGTAGATGGCATGACTTTCCATACATCAGACGATAGGGACTCATTCCAATAACCGTCTTATAGGCCGTACGGATGGCCCACAAGGCATCGGTGAGCTTCATTGACCAGTCCTTCTGGTTTGGTTGCACAGTTTTCTCGAGAATGTTTTTGATTTGGCGATTACTTGTTTCGACTTGCCCGGCCATTTGCGGATGGTAAGGGGTAGAAACCTTGTGCACAACTCCATATGTTTTCAACACTCGCTCCAGTAATTTGTTGTTGAAATGCTTGCCACCATCGCTGATTAGTACCCTCGGAACTCCGAATCGGCTAAATATGTTGCTCCGAACGAACCTCAGTACTGTATCGCCATCATTCCTCCTTGCCGGAATTGCTTCTATCCATTTAGATACTTAATCCACCGCAACCAATATATACTCGTACTCGTGAGACTTCGGGAAGGGACCCATGAAGTCGACCCCCCAGACATCGAAGATCTCGACGGCCAGGTTATACGTCATTGGCATCTCGTTCCGCTTCCCGATACTACCCGTTCGTTGGCATCGATCGCACCTCTGACAATGCTCGTGAGCATCCTTGAAAAGAGTGGGCCAATAGAACCCCGATTGAAGAACTTTGTAGGCGGTCTTTTGGCCACCGAAATGCCCTCCGACTAGATGATCATGGCAGTGAGTCAATATCTCCTCTTTTTCCTCGTCCGAAATTCACCTCCTCAACACACCATCCTTCCCGATTTTGAACATATAAGGGTCATCCCAATAATACCCTCGACACATGGCAAGAAACCTCCTCCTCTCGTGATGAGACAGGTCCGGACAGAGCACCTCGCTAGCAAGGTAGTTAGCAATATCGGCATACCATGGGGTGATGGACACACCGAAGAGGTTCTCGTGAGCTTGGTTTTCTCTGATGATTGGGGACTCTTTCTCTCCATTCCCGACCTCCAAACGAGAGAGGTGGTCGGTGACTACGTTCTCGCACCCTTTTCTATCCTTGATCTCTACATCGAACTCTTGAAGTAAAAGGATCTACCGGATTAGCCTCAGCTTTGCTTGAGGCTTGTTGAAAAGATGACGTAGTGCCGCATGATCGCTATGTATAATCACCCTCGACCCAACGATATATGATCGAAACTTCTCGAGCGAGTAAACCACGGCAAGTAGCTCCTTTTCGGTGGTTGTGTAATTTCTTTGAGCGTCATTAAGCATAAGACTTGCGTAGTAGACGACCGGAGGAGTTTGTCGACTCGTTGCCCCAGGACGGCCCCCACCGCTTCGTTCAACGCATCGCACATTATTTCGAACGGGAGGGACCAATCCGGGGCTATCACCACGGGAGCAAAAAGTCAAACTTTTCTTCAATGAATCGAACGTCGCTAGACAAGTATCGTTGAACACAAACGGAACGTCGGCGCTAAGAAAAAGGCACAAGGGGCGGCTAAGCTTCGAGAAGTCCTTAATGAACCTCCGATAGAACCCCGCATGACCGAGGAAGCTTCGCACTCCCTTCACGTTGATCGGTGGGGGAAGTTTCTCAATCACGTCGATCTTTGCCTTGTCGACCTCGATTCCTTTAGACGACACCACATGCCCCAAAACTATCCCACTTCTCACCATGAAGTGGCTTTTCTCCCAGCTCAAGGTAAGGTGGTTCTCCACATATCTCTCCAAAACACTTGACAAATGATCAAGACACTCGTCGAAAGTGGAGCCGTAAATAGAAAAATCGTCCATGAAAACCTCCATATACTTGTCGAGCATGTCGGAGAAAATCGAGAGCATTCACCGTTGAAAGGTGGCGGGCGCATTGCATAAACCGAAGGGCATGCGTCGGAAAGCATATGTGCCAAAAGGGCACGTGAACGTCGTCTTGTATTGGTCTTCCGGCGCGATAGCGATTTGGTAGTATCCCGACAATCCATCGAGGAAACAATACGAATGATGCCCCACGAGCTTGTCCAGCATTTGGTCAATGAACGGGAGTGGGAAGTGGTCCTTCTTGGTGGCGGCATTGAGCTTTCGAAAGTCTATACACATTCGCCATCCGGTGGTCGCACGGGTCGTCACACGCTCGCCTCGTTCGTTCTCAATAATGGTTATTCCACTCTTCTTCGGCACCATGTGGACTGCGCTCACCCATTCACTATCCCCGACCGAGAATATTAAACCTTCGGCTACAAGTTTTAATATCTCACCCTTCACAACCTCCATCAAGTTTGGGTTCAGTCGTCGTTGGCACTCCCTTGATGGTTTCACTCCGTCTTGAAGGATGATTCGATGCATACAAGTGGAGGGGCTTATCCCATTGATATCACCAAGTCTCCACCCTATCGCCTTCTTGTTCTTTTACAAGACTTCCACCAATCGTGCCTCGTCTCTCGGGGAAAGCTCGGCGTAGATGATCACGGGTTTTGTCTCTCCACTTTCCAAGTAAACGTATTTGAGATGGCTCGGAAGGGTCTTAAGCTCCGGTTTTGGCATAAGGGCCGATTCTCCGCTTGATATCTCACATATTTCTAACTCCCCCTCCGATCGAGACGCTAGCCACTCGTCGTCCTCAACATTCTCGTTCACAACCTCCCGAGCGGCTTCCTCAACTAGTTCTTGTATCGGGTCGATCATAGCACAATCAACATGAAAGGAGGGAGGCGGAATGACTCCCAATTTATGGATCGAGAAATTCACAGTATCTCCCAGAACCGAGAAAGATAACTTCCCATTTTTCACATCGATCAAAGTGTTTGTCGTGGCCATGAAGGGTCGCCCAAGTAAGATAGTATGTTCTCGGCCTTCGTTGCTCACCTCCCCAACGTCCAATATAACAAAATCCATCGGCACGATGAGGCTTCCCACTTGTACCAAAACATCTTCGACCACGCCCTTCGGGTATCGGACTGGTCGGTCGGCCAGTTGCAAACACATTCTCGTCTCCTTGAGGTCTCCCAACTCCAACTGTTTGTAGATAGAGTAGGGCATCAAGTTGATCCCCGCTCCAAGATCTAGCATCCCTCGTGTCTCCTTGCCGTTTCCGAGGGTAATTTTGATACAAAAACTCCCCGGATCGCCTTCTTTATGTGGGAGGGAATTGCTATAAGCAATGCTTGCCGCGTTCGATATGTATATCTTTTCATTCTCCTCGAATCGGCGTTTCTTAGATGTTAGTTCCTTGAAGAACTTCGTGTAAGCGGGAATATTTCGGATTATGTCGAGCAAAGGAAGGTTTATGTTGACCTTCGATAACATCTTATACAGCTCAAGGAACTGAGCGTCTTGCTTCGTAGGGCGGACGCGGCTTGGGTATGGAATCGGAGGTCGGTACGGTGCGGCGGACTTATGTAACCCCCCGTCAGCCTGGGACCCCTTCGCCTCACCACTAGAGAGTGATGTGGGAGAGCTAGGAGCGGCTACGGGCTTGTCCGTCGTCGGGTAGGGCGACCTTGTTGTCTACCACCTTGCCACTTCGGAGAATAGTCACGGCTTGAGCTTGGGCCGGTTGACTTGGTATCTTGTCCTTGTCCCGTGCTCGTTTTAGTTCGTTGACATCCGTAGCCACTTGCCCCATTTGCGTCTCCAAACTCAAGAGTCGTTTGCTTAGCTCGGTTAAGACTGTTTCGAGGTTCGATTGTCGCGGTGTCAGATTGTCTTGGGGATCCGGGACCGGTGCTTGATGAGGCAGGAAAGGTGGTCGAGCGGCATATGGGACTTGGGGGCGCGTTTGTTGAGCTTGTTGTGCCATCGGGGGTCCGGGCGGAGTTTGAGTGTTCGTTGGTTCCTTCCACCTAAAGTTAGGGTGGTTCCTCCAACTGGGATCATATAATGGGGCATAAGGATCGTTGTTGCGTGGAAAACCTCACCGAGTTGCTTGGTATCCTTGGACCGCGTATGCTTGCTCGTCGAACTCGTTCGTTTGCCCGTAGTTAATCGGGCACGCACTAGCTCCATGCCCCGGTATTCCGCACGTAGTGCACGTCTCTATCGAGCTCGGGTATGGCTTCGTGAGAGAGGCTATTTGGCTTTCTACTTCGGCAATCTTATGGGCCCACTCGGGCTCCTCTTTTATCGAGACCTCTTTCACGTGCTCCTTTCGTTCCAAAATACTCATGCGATGATCGTCGGCGCACATGTTAACAAATATGTCGTATAGTTCTCTCGTCGAGCGGCCGGCTAAGTTCCCACCGGCGGCATTGTTCACCATGCGCTTTGATGCGAACGCCAATCCTTTATAAAGAACTGATTCAGGAAATCACCGGTAAACCGATGGTGTGGGCATTTAGTAAGGTATCCTTTGAAACGCCAATCTTAGCTCGAAAGTCGGTCGTCTTCTCTTAAGAATAGTATTCTTCCATGAATCGTTCGGTGACCATATCCCAATTGGTAAGGGAGTCGGACGGCAATGTCATGAGCCAATCAACGGCCTTGTCCTTCATCGTGTACAGGAAACATCTCATCTTGATTTGGTCGATATGAATTCCTTGGCGCGGAAAGCTCGACACCGTATAGGAAAAGATACGTAGAAATTGCAGAGCTTCTTCTTGCGGTAAGCCGTGGAATGTGGGTAGTCGGTTTAGGTCTATCGGCCGCAAATCGTATTCGAGATCCTCGGGGCTCAATCGAATACAAGAGGAGAAGTCGCCCATGTACGGCCTCGACACCTCCTTGATACTATTGGTAGGACCCCCGTCGGAGGTGGCGAAAGGGTGACCTCCGATATCACGAATGGCATACGGGTTTTCGTTGACGGCGGGCGCTCGTGGAAAATCTTGAGGTATCGGGTTTCGGAATTGAGGCACGGGCC
>BMAC01000625.1:406210-436806 GCA_014905375.1 Phtheirospermum japonicum | reverse complement strand
CGGCCGGATGCGGGAATCGTGGCTCGTGCCCGTGGGGGGCGTAGTGTGGACCTTGATGAAACTGCCTCGGAACTTGGAACGGCGGTTGATACGCGTACGGCGGCCCTTCGATGATCGGACCTTGGTAGGGCGTCCCGTGAAATTGAGAATTCGAACTTTGGGGGTCTTGGTTCGTAAAACCATTTCCCCCTTGGTCGAACGTCGTCGCATAGACGGGTTGTGGGTCTTGAAGAGCCGCGGCTTGAGGTGCCGGCGTGGGGCCGGTCGCTAGATTAATAGAAAGATATTACCAAACTTATGATTCCACAAAAGATTCAAATCTCAACAATGGCAATGGCAACTTCAAAGTTTCTTCACAAAAGAAATGCTAAACAAAAGCTTCAACAACTAGCTAATGAAGATCTAACACTTAACTAAACTATTACTAATTACTAGGAATTAATACATAATTAAAATGGAAAAGGAAAATCTTTTGAAGTGTTTGGGAGAAAGATCCCTGAACTAGAGAGCCTGCTGCAAGTTGTTTTTGAATGAAATGACGTCTCCTGTTTTAATCCTTCACAAAGGGGCAAAATCGTCCAAAAGTGGCGAAAAATCTGCTTTTCAGTCGATCGACTGTAAAGCAGTCGATCGATTGGCAGTCGATCGGTCAAGTCGCCTGTCGATCGACTGCGCTGTCAAAACGGCCAAAAGTCCCTGGAATCCAGTCGATCTCGGGGGATTCTAGTCGATCGACTGAACATCCAGTCGGGCGACTGAAATGCTGCACCCGGCTCGATTTCTCGTTCTTTTTACGTCTGCCGGTTTATCGAGCCTCGTCCGTTGTGCTTCCTTGCTTGTCCGCCCAATTCCCGAGTCGAGTGAAACGATCCCAAACGAGCGCGGGCCCCGCTTGGACGTCCTACGGCCAAGAAAAACGAAAGAGTGAAAAGAAACTACGAAAACTAATAAAACACGTACAAAAACTACGAAAACCTAGAAATAATGAGAAACGGCTAACTCGACTCCTAAAACACCTAAAAGCAATCAAAACACACGCAACGTGATATAAAAACGGTAAGAAAAATATGTACAAAAACGTGCAAATCACTCCCCTACTTTGTCACCCATTGGATACTTAATGCTTATATGATAGGTCGACGTTACTGCTTGGATCACATTAAGGGGAGGTCGCCCCAATATTGCATTATAGGCCGACTTCCCTCGGATGATCAAAAACTTCAAACTCTTCTCCACTCGTGACTCAGTTTTTCCTAAGACCACCTGCAACGTCAGCTCGCCCTCGGTATTAACCTGTGCCCCATTGAACACATATATGGGCGTATTCACAGACCGCACCCTTTTTTCCACCTTCATCTATTCAAGACAGTCCGTATATATGATATTCACCGAGCTTCCATTATCCACAAAAATTATGCCGACTTCGTACCCTGCAATCTCTGCTTCAATCACCAATGCATCATTGTGATCTTCCTGTAACCCGCGCAGATCACTGAGGCCAAAAGAGATAACTGGCCCCGCAACCTGTGATTGCCTGTTCACACTAGCGACCTCCCATGGTCCCGAACAAGCTGTCTTAACGTGCCTTTTCCACGCATTATTAGAATGGCCATCCGTTGGTCCACCTGAAATCATGTTTATCCTCCCTCTATTCCTTCGCGGACCATCATGTCCTTGATTTCCTTGTTGTCGTTGTCTCGTGACCTGTTGCTGGGGCGGACCTCCCAGTGGTGGTGGTGGTGGTAGCGGCCGCCTCTGTTCCTTTGGCTCCCTCTCCTTATAAATCGCTTCCTTTAAATGCCCCGCTCTTATAAGTCTTTCTATCTCCTCCTTGAGGTGCCTGCATTTTTCAGTGAAATGTCCGTAGTTGTTATGAAATAAGCAAAAGGAGGCGGTTTTGGGATGAGTAGGGATAGGTGTGCGATCCTCCGGCCATTTTATAGCTTCGGGTACTGAGCGCTCCATAATACCGAATACCCTAGCTCGCGGGTAGGCCAATGGTGTGAAATCCTCCTCTCTCCAATCTCGCATATTCTCCTCTGATTATCAATCACAGAGCTCGGGCTCAAGAGTCCGCGCACTACCCTCCTTGGTTCTTTCCTCAACTCCCTTCTAGATCCGCCATCTCCCGTATCTACAACCTCCCTGCCAAAACATGCTCCATGGTCTTCCTCAGCCTCCTCCACCTGTACATATTTATGACATCTCGCCAGAACCTCGTCATAAGTCCGTGCCTCCTTTTTGACCAGCGATTTACATAAATCCTTTCTTCTTAATCCCTGATGCAAAGCTCCAGCCTTCATCTCATCAGTGGCTGTGGGTACCTCCAGAGTGGCACTGGTGAACCTGTTAATATATTGCTTAAGCATTTCATTAGGTCGCTGCACCATGGTAAAAAGCGACTGTGCCGTCTTTGCGCTCTGCCTCACGCTAGAAAACTGCTTCAAAAAAGCAGCTCGCAACACCTGATAACTTGTAATATTTCCACGCGGGAGCTGATAGAACCAATTTTGCGTGATCCCTCTCAGGGTGGACACAAAGGCTCGACATGCCACGACATCTGTATAAATGTGCAACATTATTGCGTTCCCGAAGAGCTGTAGGTGCTCGACTGGATTCGTCACTCCTCGATACCTAAATTCCAACACCTTATAGCTTTTAGGCATTGCAGCGTGCATCATATCCTCTGAGAAAGGATGTCCCTCGTCTCCATCAAATTTCTCCCCATCTACTCGCTTTTTTAACTTTAGCATGGCCTCCTGCAAATCTCTAAAGGCCTTACTATGCGGCTCTATCTCGCTTTCCCCTTTTCCTTCCTTAAATCTACTACCACTCCTCCGGGTTTTCTCTTGAGACCCACCTTCCGTATCTGAGGTATAAGCCTCGCTCTCACTAACATGCTTACTGTGTCGGCGACCGCTACGCCTATAATGACTTCGCCTTACTTTCACTCCCTTCACTCTCCGCTTATGAACATGAGAATCTATGGATGAGGTGGAATTAGATGCATCCTCATTTTTCCGCTTACTCCGTCCACTCTTTTGAGACAGTCTTTTAGACAGAGACTTCTCACCTCGTTTTACCTTTCTGATCGCCGACTCCTCCTCTTGCTCGCTATCTGATTTACCACCCTTTTCCTTCCCAGTACCCAGTCCGCCTGCTAGGTATTTATACAGCTCCTCCTGCTTTTCTAAAGGCACAAAATCCATAAGTCTTTCTAAAAACCCTTTCTTATTTTGGTAGGGCTTATCCTTGGGCAAATCCTCCCCCTCCCTTGTTTCTACGTGAATCGCTTTCTGTGCTTCTCCTTCTGGTGTTCTCGCCTCCAGAATTTCCACCGTTCTCTTCCCATCATCTTTCTTGGGAGAAGGCGGCAGTGTATTACCGGTGCCTTGAATTATTGGATCCGCCTGAGAAGGCGTTTGTGCATCTTTTATCATCTCTTGTTCGTTGATATCTGTCAATCTGTTCTTCTTCTTTTTATTGTTCAATCCAGAACCATAGTGCAGGGTTCTAGGAATTATGTTGCTGTCCTTCATATCTTGTTTATAGAATCTCTCACGCCTTTCGCTCAAGGACTCGATGTCCCTCTTTCCCACAGACGGCGCCAATTTGATAAGTCCAAAAGTTGGGCTACCAAATACAGGAGGTACTAACCTCAAATCTGAGATCAGCGACCTGAAACTGCTTCCGTGTACGTCATAACGACCTGCCAAATTCTCCGTGAATCTCAAAGCGACCTTCCTGGTCCTGCAAAACAGCGCCTCGAATGGGCCGAATTTCGAGCCCGTTAAGGCCCTCCGACGCTTAACTTAATAAGCGAAATCAACACTCAACTCTTCTCTTCAATAAACAATAATATTATAAAGCAATATCGACTTAGGAAAATAATGAGAGACAAATGCCTCCTTTTATAGAGATAGGGGAAGTCCCCCTCAATTTAGGGTTACCTTCTATAACCATAATTCCATTCATATCACAACTCTACAACCAACTCCCAATTAGGAATCTCCCCGCATGTTAAGTTCTCATACAAAACAAATCTCTTTAACACAACAGGCCTGGGCCCTTTATGCAGCCCACCGAAAACCATATAAAACAATCACCCGAAGCCCACTGGCTTACCATTCATAAAGCCCACAATCGAGCTCAAGTATACAGCTCAAACCATAAGAGATCACGACCCTATATGAGAACTCATCCCCATACTACAGGTCACTACTCTACACAAACCAGCTCGCTTACTTCTCAAGGACACTATACACCTTGCTCATCCCCTAGGAGGAACAACCTCTCCTAGAAATGAGGTCGCTTACCACAGATAACCTCATACATCAAATAATATCACGTATGGACATTTTGGTCCATATCACCATTGTAGAAGAAAATAAGTTGTTGATTCTTTGTAAACCCTAGCAGTAAAATTCCCGTCTAAGCTTTCGAAATTGATACCATACCTCATGCAACTATGTAGGGCCATGTTACTTGAACTAACTTATCTCCCTTGTTAATTGTGTCATCTTTGCTGGACGGTAATATTTTGAAAGAGATTTTTCATTGACCTCCACAAACATCTTGATGCTCCCATCATCGATTCTCTTCAAATAGTGGCACACCTTATCCTTCAAAGAGAAATATAATAGGCACAAACACATAACATCATGGGATACACCGTCAATTTATTGCAAATCACAAAGTTGTAAAAATCGCTTAAGATGATAGTGCAAATCTTCATTTGTTTCATCCCCAAACTGCTCTTGTGTATCATCCAAATCAATTGGTTACTAATACTGAAATCATTTGTATCGACTGGGATATGTGCCACCCCTCTATATATTTGATTTCATTTGGGACGAAACAAGTCACTGAGAGGTGAATTGTCCATGTCTACACACACTAAATAAAATTACTAACAACAAAATAATAATAATAATTATTATTATTATTATTATTATCATTATCATTATCATTATCATCTAAATTAAAGTTGATACTACTTATCAAAATATCAATAATAATTATAATAATAATAAAATCGGTCCCCAGGAACGGCGCCAAAAACTTTTTCTCCTATTTTTTTAAGCACCACAAGTGTATAGTAGTAGTGGCGAGAAAGATCGTATTCCAAAAAGACTAATTAATTACTCTATTGAGTACCAGAATTATAATAACACATATTTCATCTAAATTTAATAAAGATGAAGGGTTTAATTAACTAACACAAAAATAATAATTAAACTAAAATAAAAACAATTCAAATACGTAGGAGAGAACAAAGGTTAAAATTGATTACAAACAATGATTTTGATTGACATATTTTGGATTTATGGTAAATAACGTTAGTAGATATTTATAATAGCTCTTTATCTCACACTCTCTTTTGTTGAAACCAACTTTACTAGATATTGACGCTAATGTGAATGATCTTGACTTTGATTTTCAAGGTGAAAATTGACTCGTCGTCTAAAGCTTCCTTTTATTGACTTCTTATCGTTGTGTTTTATATATATAAAAACGAATTGGATGTGAGAGTTTTATTTATTATATTACTTATATTATTATTAATATAGTTTTATTTGTGGCGTTACAGAATTAAAACACAAATCGTATATTTATTTAATTGGATTCATAATTGTTTATAATTGATTTTATTATTTATAAAATCTTATGTGTTTTTCTTTATTTTCTGAATTTAGTAATTGATTATTTAAGATTTCATTATTTTTATTATATTTCTATACAATTTTAAAAAAATATGATTTAGTTTATATTATTTACATTATTAATATCTAAATAAAACTTTATTGATAAAAGTTTTAATTAAAATATATTTTATTTATTTATTTAAAGTTGTTCGTATTACTTTTATGATTTATTTCAATATTTGATAACATATCTAAGTTTTTTAATTTATTAAATAATTATCTAGAATTTAATTAAAAATAATTTCATCCAATTTTAAAATATTTTGGAATTGAAATCATTTAATTCAATTATAATATATATGATTCTTGAGAAGTGTTTTATTTTAAATATATTTAATAAATATTAATAATTTAAATACAAGTTTTCATATTTTATTTTTCTTCAAATTTATATTAATGATATTAGTATTTTATTTTTGTTAAAGGTTGATTTGTAATTATATAATTGTTTTGATATAAATTATTCCTAAAATAATAAGTACTATAGACTGCAACAAAGTACAATTCCATTTTCCCATTGTACTTCAATTGTACTCAAATATATAGATATAATTGGATTATATATAACCAAACTTAATGGTAAACTTGGGTACAAATATGTATTCAAGGCATATATGTCATGCTCACAAAAGTATACGTGCTTCATAGTCTATTTACAACAAACTCTCTATTTTAAATCTTATATTTGGAAAATGAGTTTTCACTTCCCAATTTGAGAGTCAAGACAACTCTCCATTATTAATTTTATCAAATGATTAATGACTTTTAAGGGTGGTTCTCTTGTGAGACAGGCTCTACAGTCAGACAACTATTTTCTTGTGATACTTTTAACATACTCTCTTTTAAGATATTCTGTGACATTTTGTGATACACATATTTGTGATGCTGAAACTATATTTTATGATAGTATAATCATCTTTAGTATATCTATTTAATTTCACTGTTAGACCAAAAGTGTTGGTTCATACAAGTATTAGCCGACTTTCAATACCCATTTGTTCATTTGTTGTGATTTTTATGGCTCTTAGATACCGATTTGTAAAAAAAAAAAAAAAAAAAAACAAAAAAAAAACAAAAAAAAACAAGAGTTCCTAACTGATGCTATGATTAGAGTCAAATTCATAAAATGTGTTGGAAGATGTCAAAAACATCACTCTTTAAACTTAACGATACTATTTATTTTGCAAGAAAATGCTATTTAAATTTTAAGAGTCTCGTGGGAAATGGGAATGCTATATGTTTATCAATGAGAGCATTTTATCGAAAACCTATCCATCAACACTGTTTTATATATAGTATATACTAGTTTTACCGTTGCACGAACAATTATTTTAGTGTTTACTTATATAATAATTTATTTTTATTCTTGAATGGTACGCACACAAATATATAAATATAATTAAATAAACGAACTTCAAACTATACATTGGTGAATAATTCTAGGTACACAATACTATTGGTCTTGTTTAGTTTCGATTCGTCTTTAACACATATTAATAGCTGGTTATTGCTGAACAAGATATTCTTCAAATAAGAATCAACGTTCGAGAGTGATTGATGTTAAAGAGTGATTGATCAATAATCATCGCATAAAAATCATGAGCGAAATTTTTTTTCCCTCTGTAGTTACCATTTTATTTGGTCCGTGCGAACCTATAAGATTTTATGTCGGGGCATAAGTTAAGGAAAATAATACAAAATCACAAAAGAAACATGCACACAATATAATACGTTTCTCATGAAATTGTCTGAATCGAGAAGTTTTTGTGCAAAAAATGCTGATTCCACATTATCTTAAAAACCCATGATTTTCTAACAAGTGTACGAGCAAGTATCGAGCATCGACCAATAATCATCACATAAGAAATCATGATCAATAATTGACTTCCCTTTGTAGTTACATGTTTATTTGGTCTGCGAACCCGTATGGTTTTATATCGGGGCATAAGATAAGGAAAATAATACCAAATACAACACACACACACAGAGAGAGAGAGACTGACCGCGCGTCATTACGCGATAAAATTAATATTTATATTTTTTCTCAACTTTCCTCCACTAACTAGTAGAAGCGGTAAGTAAGGGTCGGTCCCACGAGTAGTCTGGATTAATTTATGATTATTCGTATTTAATTAAGATAATAAATGGGGTAAAGATGATAAACTAACTAATCAAATAAAAGTCAAAATAAATAAACTCGAAAAAATGAAACACGTAAGAGAATTAATATGAGATTAATAATAATGAGAAAACTCTAGTCCAAGTTCAGTTTCCACCCTCGATGGAATCATCTAACTAATTGTAATATCATAATTCTCTTTTCATATGAAACTACTAGTCCTAAATAGCAATAAGCTCTGCTACTTGATTTTGCCCTTACCAATTATTTAATCAAAACTAGCTCTTCAATTAAACCTAATTCATGAACAAACTAGAATAAGCTCTATAGATATAATCCAATAAAAGCATTAAACGCTAGGCATATAGGCTAATCTAAGCAATAAACTCATAAGCTCAATGTATTTAATTTATGTTGTGTTATCCCTAATGATGCGCGACCATTAGTTGCTACAAGTGAAGTAGAAACTACAAAAATTACACGGATTGTAGCTCTCTTTCTAGAAATTGACATCTAATTCCTAATCTAGGTGATCAGTCTAAATCAGAAATTAAGCACAAGGACCAGAATTAAATTAAATACTCACACATGGTGTTCATGAAAATATAAAAGAGAAAAGAAAGAGAAAACAGTGTTTCTTAAGAGATAAAGGAGTAAAAACGTTGATGCTTGATCCTTGCGTCTTCCTTCGATTCCTTGGAATTAATTGATGGATACTTCTATTTTTCCTTCACAAAACAAGTCTTCTTCCTTTCCTTAGAAACCTAGGAATTTTTCAAAGTCGGATTTGCTGATGTATGGAAGGATATATTGAATTATCAAAAAATCAGAACAAGAGAATCCTTCCAAAAAATAGGATTTCTGCGGCGGCGGCGATGCGCATCGATCGACGAAAGCGGAGGCTTTTGTCAGACAAGTGCTCGACCAACGGGAGGGACTCGACGGGGACTGAGAACTTCGTCAATGGGTCGTCGAGGATGTGGTCGATCACATTGGCAACTCGTAGGCATCGACGCCGCGTTGACACTCGCGTCGATCGATGGGTTCTCCTTGCGCTACTTTTTCGCCGATTTACTTTTTCTCGTCTCTCGTTATCTTTTAAGTCCTGAGCTTCCTCATCTACTTAGCATCCTTCAATTATTGTCTCACCAATCGAGCAACTAAATACTTCAAAATAAATGAAAAATATACAATTGGTGCTCGTCCATCCACAAGAATATGTATGCGAGAAATCAATATATATGACAATATGAAGAGCACAAGAATATAGTTTTAAACCATTAATTACTACATAATTTCTCGCATATCAAACTCCCCCAAACTTAAAACATTGCTTGTCCTCAAGCAATTTAGAATTAAAGCACAAAACACACAAGGAACATAACACCAAGGAAATTAAATGGTCATTTGCTCAGGTACTCACACTTTCGCACAAGTAAGTTACTCGAACTGCTCAGATGAACTCATCCAGACTCTAGACACCCTTATATTTCTAGAAATTACAAGCGTTTCATGTATCGACTAAAATGATCCTAGTAGATTGGCAAAACCTTTTCATATACGCCACGTCAATGTACTATGGTGCCCCCTCGTTACTCGATGGTTTGGATACTATCCATTGCTGGTTGGGATCGAATATCTCGTCCACCTATTTATTTATTCTATTTTTTGTTATATTGAGGCCTGCAGCTCCGCACTACCGTTCTTGACTTGACAATTAGGACCAGGCGTTGAACAGGAGGATCATATTAGTTAGGAACTTGAATTGTCGAACTTCACCTCTGATTTATTGAAATTGAGATTAGTACACGCCATTTGAGTGTAAGTATTCGTGCGTGGATTATCGGGCTGTCGATCATGCCTTTGTTGGAAATTGCCCGTATTATAAGTGAAACGCACTTGGTAAACCACGGATAGGTAGCTGTTTCAGCACCTCGATTTTTTTTCTTTTTCTCTTTTTTTTATATTGTTTACAATTGGTTGGATGAATCGATGGAGGGTGGAAACTGAACTTGGACTGGAGTTTTCTCATTATTATTAATCTCATATTAATTATCTTACGTGTTTCGTTTGTTTGAGTTTATTTATTTTGATTTTTATTTGATTAGTTAGTTCATCATCTTTACCCCCTTTCATTATATTAATTAAATACGAATAATCGAAAATTGATCCACACTCCTCGTGGTATAGACCCTTAATTACCGCTTCTACTAGTTAGTGGAGGAGATTTGAGAAAAAATATAAATATTAATTTTATCACGTAACGATGCGAGGTCGGATTTTAGCGCTGTTGCCGGAGAGTGATGCGTATTAAATTGTTATTTTTATGTATTAAGTATAATTAGTTAGAAACGAGTTGAGAAATTCTTGTTTGGTATTTCTTTCAGGTGAATGAACTTGAGATCGTCCGAAAAGAAAGATTTACAATACTATCCGGAGATCACCAAGATAGATCACGAGCTTAGAAAGAAGTCTAGACAAGAAAGAGAGGCACTAGATACAGAACACATACCATTGAGTCACGAATCCACGGAGTCTTCAAGTGACAGTTAAGAGCGAGAGGATACTCGAGATCCATGTTTATTTAGAGAGAACGTAACAATGGCAGTAGGCGGAGAACGCACGTTGAAAGAGCTGCCTATATTCCTGATCTTCCACAACAACCACTTTGCATCACATTTCCAACTGTGGATGATGTTACATTCTAATTGAGATCAGGTTTAATCCACCATCTACCATCGTTTCATGTATTAAGTGGCGAAGATCCGCACAAGCATCTGAAGGAATTTCATGTCATATGCACGAGCATGAATCCTGCCAGAGTAACTGGTGAACAAATTAAATTACGGACATTTCCATTTTCGTTGAAGGACCTAGCCAAAGATTGGCTCTATACTTTCCATAAGGATCCATCACCACGTGGGGGGCGTTAGAAAAGATATTATTGCAAAGATATTTTCCCGCTTCGCGAGTGGAGAACCTTCGTGAGGACATTTATGCAGTGAGACAATCACAAGGGGAGACATTGCATGATTGGGAGCGATTCAAGAGACTCGCTGCTAGTTGTCCTCAGCATCAAATGGGCGAGTAGTTGTTAATATAATACTTTTATGAGGGCCTATGTCTCACGGATAGGAATATGATAGATACGGCGAGTGGAGGCACACTTATGGACAAGACACCAACGGCAGCAAAGGATTTGATATCGAACATGGCAGCAAATTCCCAATAATTCAATAGTCGTGATGCTTCGTTGAAGTCACTAAATGAAGTGGGCACTGGTTCGTTGCAAGCTCAAATAAATGATTTGACATCCGTGATCACTAAATTGGCTATGGGGGGGACTTCCTAAGGTTCGACCGTGTGTACTTTGTCAAACGGTGGATCATTTACCGATGATTGTCCAACACTACAAACCGAGATTGAAGCCCATGCTAATGTGGTGGGGGATGGTAACAGGAAAGGAAGGAAGTATGATCCATACTCCAATACTTACAACACAGGCTGGAGAGACCATCCGAATTTCAGCTATCGAAATCAGAAAGGGAATTCCTTCGGCGATCAAGACCAGAGGCCACCTCAGAATTTTCAAAGGGGGCAAAAAAATTCCAGACAAGACATTAATCGCCCGCAATCAAAAGACTCATCCCCATCGCTCGAGGAGATGGTGAAATCCATGGCATCGAGCACCTTGAAGTTTCAGAAAAAGATAAACGAATACTAGCACGGAAATCGGTTTAGTATAAAGAATCTCAAAACTTTAAGTGAGTCAAATGGTGGACCATAAGTCGGCCGGATGCGCGAGGAAGTGGCCAATTTCCTCCTAAAACTGAAGAAAATCCAAAGAATGTGAGTGCCATTATGTTACGGAGTGGCAAGAAACTAGAAGGCCCGAAGAATGCAGCACTTGAATCGGAGGATGGAAACGAGAAAGAGAAAGGAGAAACAGAGCAGGTACACACTGAAAATAGTGTGCCCAAACCTACCAACGATGTCCATAATTCCATTTTTCCCCTACCAGAGCTGGTCTATTTCCGTTTCCATCAAGGATTAAGCGCCAAGTTAAGAATGACACGGAGAAGCAGGTGCGAGATGTTTTAAAGAAGGTGGAAATCATTATTCCTCTTACCAACACAATAAAGCAAATTCCTCGCTATGCCAAATTCCTCAAGGATCATTGCACCCACAGGAGAAGGTTGAAGGGAGATGAAAAAGTTCTAATGGGAGAGAATGTGTCGCCTGTCTTTCGAAAGAATCTACCACATAAAAGAAATGATCCGAGTATGTTCTTTATTCCATTCACAATCGGTAAATTGAGAGTCGAGCGAGCCATGTTAGATTTGGGGGCTTCGATCAATGTCATACTGCATGCTATTCTTGATTACTCGAACGTGGGACCTTTGAAGAAAACTGGGGTAGTATTCTAACTCGCCGACCGCAGCACCGCATACCCTGATGGTGTCATCAAAGATGTTCTCGTAAAGTTAATGTGCTAGTCTTTCCGGATGATTTTTATGTGCTGAGTATGAATGACACTGCCTCAAAATCGCCACTTATCTTGTTAGGGCGACCTTTCTTGAATACTGCTCAGACAAAAATTGATGTTCCTCGAGGCACTCTCACAATGGAATTCGACGGTCACATTATTCACTTTAATATTTTTGTCGCTATAAAATTTCCTGATTGTGATAACTTTGTTTATGCACTTGATTGTTTTGACTCTTTAACACAGGAACTTTTAGAAGTGCATAATAGAAACGAGCTCGAGACGACTATCACACTAAGTTTGGGGGAGGACTGTCTACTATCGAGCCACCCGATAACAGAGTCAAGCTGGACAAATAAGGTGCATGACATGATCTTGGCCTTGCAAGTACTCAAGCGAGAACCTAGTAGATATGCTATGAACTTTATTAAACTTCCTGAGTCGCACCAAAAGGTTATGTCATCCACTGTACAAGCACATGATCTCGAACTTAAGTCCTTACTAGAACACTTGAAATATGTCTTTTTGGGAGAGAATGAGACATTGCCTGTGATCATATCATCGCGGTTAGACACTTTTCAGGAGGCACTTTTTACAAGTATTGAAGGACAAAAACAAGTAATTGGGTGGACGATAGCGAACTTGCGAGGAATAAGTCCATCTGTATGAATGCACCGCATGCTGCTCGAGGAAGGTGTCAGACCATCTAGGGAGCCTCAATGACGCCTGAATATACGCATGTTGGAGGTGGTGAAAAAGGAAATCCTCAAGTTGTTAGATGTGGGAGTAATCTATCCAATTTCTGATAGTCGATGGGTAAGCCCGACTAAAGTTGTTCCTAAGAAATCAGGGGTAACCGTTGTTCAAAATCAAGATGGAGATTTAGTGCCCACCCGATTGCAAGATGGATGGAAAGTTTATATCGACTACTGTAAGTTGAATGTCATGACTCGTAAAGATCACTTTCCTTTTCCATTCACTGATCAGATGCTCGAGAGGTTGGCAGGTCACTCTTTCTATTGTTTCTTGGATGGTTTCTCGGGGTATTTTCAAATCCCTATAGCTCTCGAGGACCAAGAAAAGACGACCTTCACGTGCCCCTTTGGCACATTCGCTTATCGTCGTATGCTATTCAGACTATGCAATGCACCAACCACATTTCAGAGATGTATGGTAAGTGTTTTTTTTTTTTTAATATGTTGGCGAAATCATATGAAGTTTTTATGGATGATTTCAACATTTATGGCGGTTCATTTGAGGTATGTCTCGAAAACCTTTATTTAATTTGAAACGATGTGTTGATACCAATGTATTAAATTGGGAAAAATGTCATTTTATGGTGGAATAAGGTATAGTTTTAGGACATATCGTCTTGTTGAAAGGAATTGAGGTCGATAAATATAAGATTGATATTATAACTGTGTTGCCTTACCCCACAAATTTGCGGGAAGTTCATTGTTTTCTTGTCTATGCAGGGTTTTACCGTCGATTCATTAAAGATTTTTCGAAGATAGCAGCCCCGTTATGTAGCCTATAAAGTGATGTGGATTTCAGCCTCAATGATGATTGAAAGATGGCTTTTGAACATTAAAGAATTTTCTGACCACTTCACTAATAATCCAACTGCCAAAGTGGGACCTACCATTCCAAATCATGTGCGACGCTAGTGATTATGCAGTGGGAGCTGTGTTGGGGCAAAGAATTGATAGGGTGGCTCATGTGATTTACTATGCTTCGAGAACTTTGAATCCCGCCCAAGGAAATTATAGGACTACTGAAAAGAGATCCTAGCCATTGTCTTTGCTCTCGAGAAATTCCGCTCATATATCGTGGGTACCAAGGTGGTGGTATTTACTGATCTTGCGGCGCTTCAACATCTCCTTACGAAGAAGAAGGCGAAACCACGACTCATCCGATGGATATTGTTGCTCCAAGAGATTTATTTGGGAATCAAGGACAAGAAGGGTACCGAGAATGCCGTTGTAGACCATTTAAGTCGATTAACTCACGTGGAGGAAAATTTGCAACTCAACGAGAGCTTCGCTGATGAGAAGCGGCCGACAATTGAAAGTTCAACCTCAGAGCCCTGGTACGCTGATTTGGTGAATTTATTAGTCACTCATATTTTTCCAACAGAGATGGTTAAAGCACGGAGATACATACTAAAAAGTGATGCCAAATATTACATTTGGGATGATCCATATCTCTAGAAGCATTGTGCCGATCAAGTAATTCGAAGGTTGATAGGCAAGAAATTGTACGATAAGTAATGGTTTAATTCCTATGTCTCTATGTGCTTAATACTCTTATATATATTTATTTCTCGCATATTTACTATTATGAGTGGAGGATAACTAATTATGTAGTTTTGATCTATTTTGCAGTATTTAGTGCTCATTTGAAGTAATGATGATTGCCGGGTGGTTCGTGGATCAGAAACGGAAAAGGAAACTAAATAATCAAGAAGTGCGTCGATGGCTCGCGTCATTGGTGAGAATGACTCGCGTCGGTCATTGCGATGTGCGGTGTTGCATCGTTTGTGCGCGCGTCGATCGATGCCATGTCGACGGGAAGCTGCAGTAGTGTCGATACAAGGACCGTCAGTCGACGCACATGCAGGTTGACGCGGGCAGGTGATGCGCGTCGATGCCTACGGCTGGCTCGTGTCGGTCGACGCTCTGTCGACGCCGACGCGGCTGAGTTATTTTAGGAAGAAACTTGAGCGGAAAGAAAGAGTAATCATATTTAAACTCGTCCTAAACTCGTCCAAAACACACATTAACACCATCTTAGGGTTCCAAGGCTTGAAGAGGGGAATCCAAATCACCCAATAAATAAGAGCTTGAAGATCCAAGACCAAGAATCCAAGATCTAAGCTTTCTTATCTCTTTTCTTTAGAACTATGTTTTATTTCTTTATTTTCCTGTTATTCTATGAACTCTATGAGTGAGTAAACTTATCATCTAGTTTTAGGGATGTTGAAACCCTCGTGAAACTATTTTCTAATTAATTTACGCAATATTGTCTTTCGTTCTTCATATGCGGTTGCTTGTGTTGTTCTATTTTCAATTTATGATTGCTTAATTCTTAATTTGGCTTGATCACCTAGATTAGGGATTGGTTATCTATTGATAGAAATAGGATTGCTTCCCGTGTAATTGTCGTAATTTCTATTTCTCTGAAGCAACTAATGATTATGCATCGTTAGGGACAACACAACATAGGTTGAATAAACCGAGCTTATGTGTTTATTGCTTAGATTAACCTATTTACCTGATTATTAATTTTGTTGTTGGGTTGAGCCTAGAGAGATTATTTTGGGTTATTCAATAATTAGAATCAATTACAGAGATTATTTTAATTGAGTAAACGATAAGAGCAAATTCAAGTAGTAGAGCTTATTGTTACTTAGGGTTTTTAGTCTCATATGATGAATGGATTATGATATTGTGATTGGTTAGATGAGTTGAACGACGTTGGATACTGAACTAGAACTAGAGCTTTATTATCATTGAATTTTCCGTTAATTACTTTCTTGTCTGCTTTTAATCATTTGTCTTATTTTCTTAGATTAATTCAAATCTTCAGACCCCATATTTTTAGTTTAAATAAAATACAAACTATCACAATCTAAACCACGCTCCTCGTGGGATCGACCCTTACTTATCACTACTACTTGTTGGTAGAGAAAAGTTGAGGAAAAATAAATATTTAATTTGACGCTTAACGACGAGCGGTCAAAGGTGCATTCTAAATTCTGAGTTCCATTTGATCCTATCCTTTTGTCACGCTCATGCCTGCGGGGGACACTTTGGATCCAAGAGAACAACTCATAAGGTGCTTGATAATGGTTTCTATTGTCTGGCTCTTTTTTAAGATGCGCATTATTTTTGTAAGTCGTGTGATAATTGTCAAAGAACGGGGAATATTTTGAAACGAAATCAAATGCCCCAAAATATGATAATAATTTGCGAAATCTTCGACTTGTGGGGTATTGAATTTATGGGACCCTTTCCGCTTTCCTTCAAGAACCTCTACATATTGCTCGCAGTTGATTACATCTCGAAATGGGTTGAAGCGAAGTCCACTCAAACTAACGACTCGAAGGTGGTTGCACGTTTTATTAAATCTCGAATCTTCTCAAGATTTAGAATTCCTCGGGCAATGATAGGTGATTGCGGAACTCTTTTTTGCAACAAGACCGTGGAAGCATTGATAAGGAAGTATGGTGTCGTCCATATGCCTTCTACAGCTATCATCCGCAGAAAAGTGGTCAGGCTGAGACTTCGAATCGAGAGGTGAAATCTATGTTGGAGAAGACTTTTAATGCGAACCGAAAAGATTGGAGCATCAAATCGAAGGACGCAATTTGGGTGTATAGGACAGCTTATAAGACACCAATTGGGATGTCTCCATACCGACTTATTTTGGGAAGCCATGCAACTTGCCGATGGAACTCTAACATAAGGCATTCTGGGCGGTGTAGCAGTGCAATTATGATTATGATGGAGCTAGGTTACATCGAAAGTTGCAGCTTCGAGAACTCGAGGAGATTAGAAATGAAGTGATGGGAAATCAATGTCGACCAATACGTTGTCTACATCATCTTCTTCATCGATTATTTCGACGTTTCCATCATTTACTCCGTCATCATTATTTGGCTCGTTGTCTATATCATCATCATCTGTACGTATTGGGGATAAGTGCAGTGGGGGGTTCAACACGTACGGTGTTCGTACAAATTTTTCCACTTGCCACAGGTAATCGTTGGTTCGATTAACAGACAATGATCCCGATAGGTGGAGAATGAGCTGTACTATTTACTGATGTGAGTCCCTCCGCGAACGCGTGACCATGTGTTATATTCTTGCCAACTATTACTACAGTATCCAAAGCACCATCCACATTACCAGTCTGAAGATTATCAACTTGGTTCACTTTGCCTATTTTGCGTATTTTTCAGTTCATCCGGCTTATCTGCATATTTTGATTATGTTACACTTTTATATATAAATGTCGTACGATTCACAAACAAAATAGATAGCAGTACAAATTCATATTCTAACAACAACTACACTCATCCCTCGAATGTACTATTAAATACTAACTTCAAAGACATTTTCAAAAATAGTATTTATAAAGGAATTTACACCAAGTCCAAAAGCACTGTAAACATACACTGAGAGCACTACATACCAAAGATTAGAGCACTTACACATACACTAAGATCACTATATACATAAAATTAGAGCATTATACACATAAAATTAAAGCACAATACACATCCTAAGAGCTAAAAATCATGCCCATAATAATAATAATAATAATAATAATAATAATAATAATAATAATAGTAATAATAAACTTTAAACAATTTTTTGTGAAAGCACTGTGATCAAACTTCAAAAGCACACAACCTAGTTTCGATGTCACTGGAAAATACATATATTCAAAGCACCACACATATAAGGGAAAGCAACACAAACATAATTCGCAAAAACCTGAGAGCACTTTGATATACATACATTCAAAGAACAATTATCTCAAAATCACCATCAAACATGATTGAAAGCACTCCAAACATAACTTGCAAGAAATGTTCACAAAACCTAACAACACTATGCATATAAAGATAAAACACTGTAGCCATTGGTCAAAAGCACTACAATCATACTATTAAAATCACTGTCGGAGTATGAAAGCATTGCAAACATAATCCAAAAATCATTACTACTTATTTTTCAAAGCACTACAAACAAACTCTGCAAATACTACACATACTTCAAAACTATAGCTAATACACCACATATTAGAAGTATATACTTTAACAAAAACCTCAAAAGCACTATGGGTATTCATTGACGCACCTTGGGCATAAAACATTGTAACCATTTGTCAAAAGGACTACAAGCATACTATTGAAATCACTGTGGGAATATGAAAGCACTGCAAACACAATCCAAAAAGCATTACTACATAGTTTTCAAAGCACTACAAATATACTCTACAAAATACTACACATACTTCAAAACTATAGTGATTAACACATATTTGTCCTTTTTTTTTTTTAGTATTTTAGTTCGTTTTTTTTTTTTTTTTTTTTTTTTTTTTGTAAGTTGGGTAGTTTAAGTTTAATTTCGTATTTCTATACTTCCAGATTACCGTATTTTGATTGTAATTGATGATAATTGGTGATTATTCATTATTTTCACCTTACAACTAAGTAACTGAAAGAGTTCAGCGGGCAAATAGATGAAGTTCGATGTTTAAGAGTGGAGAACGAGCTTTCTGATGAACGAGCAGTAGAAAGATCGAGAAAATGAGATGTACTCTCAGTAGCGCCGATCAACGCAAGCGTCGATGCTACATCGACGCGTTCCTGCCCACAACGATCGACACTATGTCGACGCCAAGCCGATGCAACTCACTAAAGTGTCGATTCATGACCACGTCAGTCGACGCCCTTGCCCAGTCGACGCGAGCACACAGGCAGCGTTGACGCCGAGCCAATGTCCATGCCGGTCGATGCAAAGTTGACGTGACTGCAAGAAATGCGTTTTTAGGTTTTCTTGTGCGCCAAGACATGTTATATCTATAAATACCCTTCATATTTTGGGTTTTAAGAAGAGACACAACTACATAGGGTTAGAGAGAACAGAAATAACTGATAGGCAAGAAATTGTATGATAAGTAATGGTTTAATTCCTATGTCTTTATGTGCTTAATACTCTTATATATGTTTATTTCTTGCATATTTACTATTCTGAGTGGAGGAGCACCAATTGTTTAGTTTTGATCTATTTTGCAGTATTTAGTGCTCATTTGAAGTAATGATGATTGTTGGGTGGTTCGTGGATCAGAAACGGCAAAGGAAACCAAAGAATCAAGAAGTGCATTGATGGCTCGCGTCGTTGGCGATGATGACTCGCGTCGGTCGTCGCGATGTGCGGTGTTGCGTCGTTTGTGAGAGCGTCGATCAACGCCAGGTCGACGCCATGTCGATGGGAAGCTGCAGTAGCGTCTATTCAAAGACCGTCAGTCAATGCACATGCAGGTCAACGCGGGCGGGTGATGCGCGTCGATGCCTATGGCTGGCTTGCGTCGGTCGATGCTCTATCGACGCCGACGCGACTAAGTTATTTTAGGAAGAAACTTGCCCGGAAAGAAAGAGTAATCCTATATAAACTCGTCCAAAACACACATTAACACCATCCTAGGGTTCCAAGGCTTGAAGAGGGGAACCCAAATCACTCAATAAATAAGAGCTTGAAGATCCAAGACCAAAAGTCCAAGATCTAAGCTTTCTTATCTCTTTTCTTTAGAACTATGTTTTATTTCTTTATTTTCCTGTTATTCTATGAACTCCATGAGTGAGTAAACTTATCATCTAGTTCTAGGGATGTTGAAACCCTTGTGAAACTATGTTGTAATTAATTTATGCAATATTTCCTTTCGTTCTTCATATGCGATTGCTTGTGTTGTTCTATTTTCAATTTATGATTGCTTAATTCTTAATTTGGCTTGATCACCTAGATTAGGGATTGGTTATCTATTGTTAGAAATAGGATTGCTTCCCGTGTAATTATCGTAATTTCTATTTCTCTGAAGCAACTAATGATTATGCATCGTTAGGGACAACACAACATAGGTTGAATAAACCGAGCTTATGTGTTTATTGCTTAGATTAACCTATTTGCCTGATTATTAATGCTGTTGTTGGGTTGAACCTAGAGAGCTTATTCTGGGTTATTCAATAATTAGAATCAATTAAAGATCTTATTTTAATTGAGTAAACGATAAGGGCAAATTCGAGTAGTAGAGCTTATTGTTACTTAGGGTTTTTAGTCGCATATGATGAATGAATTATGATATTGTGATTGGTTAGATGAGTTGAACGAAGGTGGATACTGAACTAGAACTAGAGCTTTATTATCATTGAATTTTCCGTTAATTACTTTCTTGTCTGCTTTTAATCATTTGTCTTGTTTTCTTAGATTAATTCTAATCTTCAAACCCCATATTTTTAGTTTAAATAAAATACGAACTATCACAATCTAAACAATGCTCCTCGTGGGATCGACCCTTACTTATCACTACTTCTAGTTGGTAGAGAAAAGTTGAGGAAAAATAAATATTTAATTTGACACTTAACGACGAGTGGTCAAATTTTGGCGCCGTTGCCGGGGAGTGACGCGTTTAAATTGTGATTTGACGTAGTTTAGTATTTTTAATTTTTAATTTTATTTTAGTTTTCGAAAAATAAAAAATAATATAATAAATTTCATTAACTTTCTTTTTAGATCTTGTGACTATGGCAGGAGGTAGAGAACGCACGTTGAAGGAGCTAGCAAATCCGGATCTTCCGCAACAACAACTATGCATCACGTTTCCAACCTTGGAGGATGATAAATTTGAATTGAGATCCGGATTAATCTATCATTTGTCGGCGTTCCATGGATTGGATGGCGAGGACCCGCACAACCATTTGAAGGAATTTCATGTTATATGTACGAGCATGAAGCCCACCTTAGTGACTGACGAACAAATTAAACTACGGGCATTTCCATTTTCATTGAAGGTTCTCGCTAAGTATTGGCTTTATTACTTACCTCCTGGATCCATCACCACGTGGATGGCGTTAGAGAGGGTGTTTTTGCAAAGATATTTTTTCCTGCTCACGAGTAGCAAGCTTGCGTAAGGACATTTGTGCAGTGAGGCAGTTACCCGGGGAGACATTGCATGAGTATTGGGAGCATTTTAAGAGACTCGTCGCTAGTTGCCCTCAGCATCAAATGGGCAAGGATTTATTAATACAATACTTTTATGAAGGTCTCTCTCTCATTGATAGAAATATGATAGATGCGGCAAGCGGAGGCTCGCTCATGGATAGAACACCGACGGCAGCAAGGGAGTTGATCTCGAACATGGCGGCTAATTCTCAGCAATTCGGCTACCGTGATAATTCATTGAGGTCGGTAAATGAGGTAGACACTGGTTCATTGCAAGCTCAGTTACATGAGTTGAAGTCCACTATCATTAAGAGGGCTACGGTTCGACCATGCTTCTTTTGTCATACATTTGATCATATCACCAGTAATTGCCCAACGCTACGAGCCAATCTTGTCATAAACACCTATGGAGTGAGGCCTAGCAGATGGCAAGAAGGTAACTACGATCCTTACGAGCCAAGGTGGGGGGACCCTCCAAATTTTCAAAGGGGACAAAACTTTTCGAGACAATATGATGACCATCCCCAAGCACAAGAACCGTCCCCAGCCCTCATAGAGATGATGGAGGCCGTGATGATGAACACCAAGAAGCTCAAAACTCAATTAAGTCAAATGGCTGATCACATAAGCCGACTGGATAAACAATTATCTTCTCAAACTGAGGAACGCGTGGAAAATATGAGTGCCATCATGCTGCAAGATGTGGGGAAAATCAATGATGTGGAGGACCCGACATTTGAGATGGAGGATGAATACGAGATGGAGGAAGAAGAAACGAGGTTGACACGTGTTGGTCTGCCTGACCTTACGAATGATATTCCTTATTCTACCGTTTCTCCTATCGAGGTCGAAGCCGAGCCAAAGCCATTGCAAACATGGACCGTGTGTCAAGTGATGAAGGATGAAGAAGAGACTTACGTGCGTGAATATGTTTTTGAGAAGGAGGCAACCGATGATCCTCCGTATGTGGTGATAGACGAGACCATCTTAGCAAAATTCTATGGGAAGCCACCACAAAGTCGTAAGGATCCGGTCAAGCATCCAACGTCGAAACGGATGCGAATTATGGAGGATGAAGTCATGGGAGTTCCATTTACTTTGAGACCGCCACCGAAACCCCCTTGGAGTTAAGGGGTAAAATGTCGAGCCAACGACAATAAGAAAAGGCGCTTGTTGGGAGGCAACCCAATGTTTACATTATTTTCGTTTTTATTTTTTATTTTTCAGTTGATGGGAAAGAAAGCTTGGTTGATGGATTTGGATGATTGGGCCATCATATGAAGAATGATCATTGTGGAACCGTGACCCCCCCTCGACATTTACCTGGGTGATTTATTTTCCCTGCTCTTCCCTTTTAATTTATGTTCTTGTTCTTATTTTGTGTTCACTTGAGTACAAGCTAATGTTTAAGTTTTGGGGAGTGGGTTATTGAGGTTATTATTGAGGATATTATGCAGAAGATTGATAAAAGTTTGAAAATTTTGTGATAAATTGAAAAGAAAATGGTTAAAAGTACTCGCTTAAATTGCATGGGTTAATTATGTTTCGGTTAAATTTTTAGTCGTCATTTGATTTAGAGGTCAATGGTACGCATGTTAGTGCTTTTGTGATTACTTTGTGAGGCATCAATTCTATATTGTTGCATTGTTGATGTGTATTTGTGGTTGCCGTACTCAATATGAGTTGTGTGGGGCCTTGAAGTTGGCGGTTGTGTGATGATATCTCAATAGTAGAAACAAAAGTAAAATAAAGTCCGGCTGGGGTATATCGGCATGGCGTAAGTAGAAAATTGAAAAATCAAAAAGAATTGAGGTGCTGAAATAGCTGCCTATCCGTATTTATCAAGTGCAACTCATTTATAAATACCAAGGGTGAAAATCCAATGAAGATGCTAGTAGCTCAAAAAATTCTATGCACTTACCCAAGTGGCGCAATCCAACCAAAATCTTAAACATGGCGGAGGTGAACTCAACAAATCAAACACCAAATCAAGACAATCCTCCTATCCAGCGCCTGATCAACATCATCAAGTCAAGAACGGTAGTGCGGAGCTGCGGGCCTCAATTGAAAAAAAAAATAAAAGAAAAAGAAAAAAAATTAAAATAAATAAATAAATGGGAGAGGACGAGATATTTGATCGTGACCAACAATGGATAGAGCCGAACCATTGAGTAGCAAGGGGGAAATATAGTACATTAACAGAGCATATATAAAAATGGGTTGCCTAACTACTGGGATCACTTGAGTCGATACATGAAACGCTTGCGATTTCTAGAAACATAATGGTGTCTAGAGCCCGGATGAGTTCATTTGGTCAATTTGAGTGATTTACTAATATTATGTTTGTCCTATGCTCTAATTATATGCTTGCTTGAGGACAAGCAAGGTTTAAGTTTGGGGGAATTTGATAGGAGAGAAATTGTAAGAAAAGTAATGGTTTAATTCCTATGTCTTTATGTGTTTAATACTCTTATATATGTTTATTTCTCACATATTTACTATTATGAGTGGAGGAGCACCAATTGTGTAGTTTTGATCTATTTTGCAGTATTTAGTGCTCATTTGAAGTAATGATGATTGCCGGGTGGTTCGTGGATCAGAAACGGCAAGGAAACCAAAGAATCAAGAAGTGCGTCGATGGCTCGCGTCGTTGGCGAGGATGACTAGCGTCGGTCGTCGCGATGTGCGGTGTTGCGTCGTTTGTGCGTGCGTCGATCTATGCCAGGTCGACGCCATGTCGATGGGAAGCTATATTAGCATCGATTCAAGGACCATCAGTCGACGCACATGCAGGTCGACGTGGGCGGGTGATGCGCATCGATGCCTACGGTTGGCTCGCGTCGGTCGACGCTTTGTCGACGCCGACGCGACTGAGTTATTTTAGGAAGAAACTTGCGCGGAAAGAAAGAGTAATCCTATATAAACTCATCCTAAACTCGTCCAAAACACACATTAATACCGTCTTAGGGTTCCAAGGCTTGAAGAGGGGAACCCAAATCACCCAATAAATAAGAGCTCGAAGATCCAAGACCAAAAGTCCAAGATCTAAGCTTTCTTATCTATTTTCTTTAAAACTATGTTTTATTTCTTTTTTTTCATGTTATTCTATGAACTCCATGAGTGAGTAAACTTATCATCTAGTTCTAGGGATGTTGAAACCCTCGTGAAACTATGTTCTAATTAATTTATGCAATATTGTCTTTCGTTCTTCATATGTGGTTGCTTGTGTTGTTCTATTTTCAATTTATGATTGCTTAATTCTTAATTTGTCTTGATCACCTAAATTAGGGATTGGTTATCTATTGCTAGAAATAGGATTGCTTCCCGTGTAATTGTCGTAATTTCTATTTCTCTGAAGCAACTAATGATTATGCATCGTTAGGGACAACACAACATAGGTTGAATAAATCGAGGTTATGTGTTTATTGCTTAGATTAACCTATTTGCCTGATTATTAATGTTGTTGTTGGGTTGAACCTAGAGAGCTTATTCTGGGTTATTCAATAATTAGAATCAATTAAAGAGCTTATTTTAATTGAGTAAACGGTAAGGGCAAATTCGAGTAGCAGAGCTTATTTTTACTTAGGGTTTTTAGTCGCATATGATGAATGGATTATGATATTGTGATTGGTTAGATGAGTTGAACGAGGGTGGATACTGAACTAGAACTAGAGCTTTATTATCATTCAATTTTCCGTTAATTACTTTCTTGTCTGCCTTTAATCATTTGTCTTGTTTTCTTAGATTAATTCAAATCTTCAAACCCCATATTTTTAGTTTAAATAAAATACGAACTATCACAATCTAAACAACGCTCCTCGTGGGATCGACCCTTACTTATCACTACTACTAGTTGGTAGAGAAAAGTTGAGGAAAAATAAATATTTAATTTGACCCTTAACGACGAGAGGCCAATAATGCATTTACACACTCCGTTACGAAGATAGAGATCGAGATTGAAGATTCAAGTTCCTTACGTTCAAGATTCACTTCAAATCAAGATCTTTGTTCCAACTCCGGGCTTGCTGGAGATTTTTATCGCTTTTACTAGTTTCAATAAGTCTTCTAAACTCTTAATTGCTTTCTTAGTTAAATTCTTAGTTAATTTTAGGGTTAGACAATTAGTTCTCAATTTATTTTATGCTCGATAATTTGATATTTTGGATTATCTAGTTTATTTATGCAATTTGATTTATGCTTAATTTCCTATTTTTAGATTCTTATGATATAATTGCTTCATGGTAGTTTCTTATACTCATGTTCTTAGATTCTTTACTATTATTCACAAGGATTGATTAGGTTTAAATCATTACCGTGTTTTATTACTAGTTTAATTATTTCTTAGTTCTTAGGTTTAAGTAGTTTAATTATTGTTTTTAGTTGGTGATCTAGTTTAAAATAATTAGTTTAATATATTTTAAATCTAATATTGCTTTAGTTTATAATGATTAAATCAAAATTTTCAAAAAACCCCAATTTGTATGTATTATATGTTTACTTGTGATTGAGAAAAACATCTAAGAGACCGAACAGTTGTCCTCGAGAGAATCGACTTGAGTGAGCTTACCACCCTACAAGTTCCTCGTACTCTTGCGAGCAAGCTTGCGTGTTTAAAATTAAATATCTTAAAAAGGGGTGCACAAAATTTTGAATCAAAGATTTGGCGCCGTTGCTGGGGAACAACGAGTAGGAATTAAAGATGTTTTTCATTTTAATTTCTTTTTGGTACGTTGAGTTTTTGTTGAGTGCATGCAAGGGAGGCGATCTCTTAGACCCAAACTTGTGCCATTGCTCGACAATATCCATCGTCCAAAACAAGAACGGTCAAGGCCTATCCCCATCGATATATTTAATTCATCCATTGCTACTACCTTTGATCAAAATCAAGTTCCCGGCACAATGTTAGGAGCACAATCAATTCGAAACTGTGATTCCCCACCAAGATCACCTCCACGTCACATTCAAAATAGGTATGGTGGTGAACCAATCATTATGTAAGGACAACCACAACCCCGAGCTTATTGGGCCAATTATCAGCAAAACGTGGAGAATATGAGACAAGACACGGGGAGAAACGAAGGAGTTAACCAACAGCACAACGTAGTCAATCACCAACCCAACATGGCACATATGAGGAAAAATGAAGAGAGAAACGACGATCTCAATCGTCGACACAACATCAAGAACGTGGCATTAAGGAAGGTCGATTTTCTTCAGCATAACGAGTATGCTAACAATCATAAACGCATAGACGCTTAGTTGACGAATCAAAACCATGGCTAGGAACAAGACCATTTCGAAAGGAGATACGAGCGCGAGAATATTTATGAAAGAAACACATATGAAGACCGCTACAAGAGAGATAATGACCAAGTTAGAGAACAATGGGAGATCGTGCACCTAGACAGCGCGAATTGGAACGTCCGAAGGTTATACCATTTAGGTCCGCTATTGTTCTTGGACCAACCGCAAGAGAAGTGGAGATTAAACCGCATCAACTTAATTTACTCCCGACTTTTCACGGAAGTGCCCATGAAGACCCTTTGGCATTTTTGAACTATTTTATTGATGAAGTTGGCCGATTTGTGGTTAATGCCCTTAACCAAGAGGAGGTGCAAATGATTTGTTTCCCTTATAGAATGAAAGACAAAGCGAAGTCATGGTTACTATCCCTAGAACCTGGTTCATTGATTGATTGGCAGATGATAAGCGAGAAGTTTTTAAATCAATACTATTCAGCACAAACAACGGGGCATCTTCGGAGGCAAATTACTACCTTTGAACAGTTGGAGGGAGAGCTATTTCATGAAGCGTGGGAGTGTTACAAGACATTTTTGCAAGATTTCCCCCACCATAACTACTCTCTAGAGATGACTAACCAATTTTTCTTTGATGGATTGTTGGACCATGGAAAAAGGGAAGTTGAAATAGTGGCAGGAGGAGACTTCGGATATTTGACAGCCACCGAGGCAAGATGAGTTTTGGAGAAGCAAAGCGAAAAATCTAGACAAACCAACTCTCGGCCACGTAAATTGAAGGTTAATGAAATATCCATTCCTGATCCTAATTTAGATGACGGCAAATTAGTCAAGGCAAAATGTGAGGAAATATTTGACGAGAAATTAGCAGCTTGGAAAGCCGAGCGGGCGAGAAAGGCCTCTTCAAGAAAGGTTGCTGCGACGTGTCACCAATGTGGATCCCCCGAACATTTAGCAGACATGTGTCCAAATATTGTAGAACAGCACGAAGACGTTAACGCAATCCAGAATTATTCAAATCAAGGGCCCAGGAAGTTTACCGTGAAACGTGATAATCCTATTTTTAAGTGGGGCCCCGGAAACCCAAATGATATGCCACCCGATCCGCAATACCCACCACCACATGCGCAAGCACCACTACCACCACCTCAAAATAATTTCCAAACGCAAGGGCAGGTGTCTACTACAGTTCAAACTAATGATCAGCTGTTGGTTTGGCAGCAGAATCAAGTTGTCGAGACTATTAAAAACAGGGATGGCCTCGCGCAAGTTCAAAATGATATAGCTGAAATGAAAAAGTATATTCTTGATACTGCAGCTGGGCAATGGAAACTAGAAACAGCGATAGGACAAATATCGACTCACCTAGATGGACTCTCAAACGAGAAAGGTAAACTTCCAAGCCAGGCAGAACAAGCATCGGCAGTTCATATATTTCGCAGTGGAAAGAAAATCAATAACATAATAGTTGACCAAGATGAGGAAATCGAAATCGAGGACAAAACACCAACTCCTCGCACGGACGATGTTTCTAAACAAGTAGATAAGCTGCATAAATCTGCTAATAGATATGTTCCTGGATCCATTCGAGGAACGATTTCGAATGACGCCCTTGGCAAAGACGATGTTCTTAAACCATCACTGCCAAAGAAACTGACGACACCGATCAAGGATGCTATTCCTTTTCCAAGCCGTTTGCGTCAAGCGAAAGAGAATAAAAGATTCATGGAACTATATAACCTATTGAAAAACGTCAATATTAACTTGGCACTTTTGGAGGTAATCAAAACAATGCCTGCCTATGTGAAATCTTTCAAAGAAATTTCTTCAAGGGAGAGACGCTTGGCGACGAATCAATTTGTAACACTGCCAAATGAAGTGAGCGCAGTTTTCAATAACACTACAAAAAAACAGCAAATTTCCGAGGGAACGGAATTCCCTCGGAAATTTCCGAGGGAAAACCGAGGGAAATAAAAATCCCTCAGTTTTTTCCGAGGAAATTACATTCCCTCGGCAAATCCCTCGGAAATCAGGGCGCCAAATGTTCCTCCATATTTACCGAACGAAAAACCGAGGAATAACCGACGGGTGGTTTTCCGAGGGAAGTAGTCCCTCGGAAAACCGAGGGATATTTGATTTCCTCGGTTTTATTTATTATTTTTTTTAAAAAATTAATTAAATTTTCGAGGGAATATAATTTCCCTCGGAATTATTCCAAGGGATAACGGATTCCCTCGGATTTATTCCGAGGGAAATTGTATTCCCTCGGAAATTTAATTAATTTTTTTAAAGAAATTAAAAATAATTAAAATCGTAAAAAATAGAAAAAAATAATAAAAAATAGGATTTATTTCCGGGACGCTTAGGCGCACCCCTCCCCGTCCCGGTCGTGATTTTTTGAGTTTTGCTTCTATATTTTACTATTTTTTGGATTTTTTTCTATTTTGTTATTTAACAAATAGGCATGGTAATTTTATATGCTTCTCATCACCGTCCGTACAAGTTTGGACTCTTCTCTCTCCTCAAAACTGCTTCTCCACCAATCAACTCYACGTAAGTTTGTATGCTTTCATTTTCGGTTCAATATTATTGCAACTATATAGGGTTAAATTATTATTATTAGTCATGTGAAAATCACAAATTGCCAAAAAAAATAAAAAACAGAATAGCATATTTTGTATATAAATAAATAAATCTTATTTTAGCCTCTTAAATTATTAAAGATCGATTTTGCTTATAATGGAATTCTAAAAAAAATCCGAAAAAATAGAAAAAATAGTAAAAAATAGAAACAAAACTCGAGAAATTACGACCGGGGCGGGGAGGGGTGCGCCTCGGCGACCCGGAAATAAACCCTATTTTTTTTCTAGTTTTTTCTATTTTTTTCTATTTATTTGGATTTTTTTTATTTTTTGACATTTCGAGGGAATTCAAAAATCCCTCGGAATTCCGAGGATTTGAATTGAATTCAAAAATCCCTCGGAATTCCGAGGGATTTTGAATTCCCTCGGAAATGTCAAAAAATAAAAAAAAATCCAAATAAATAGAAAAAATAGAAAAATCGTAAAAATGAAACCGATCCTATCATCTTAGGCACGTGGGGTGGTTTTGACCCCAAATTCGATCTTAAAATACCAACGAGCATGTGCGTGCCCTCACGTGTCGTGGGGTTCGACCAACAACAAGATACGATTGATCGATGAACTCCTTCGGTTGGAAACGTGAAGCGACGTAGCGTCGTGATTTTTGATATTTGGAGGAGGTGTGGCGTCTCGTCGTTGTGGAACCACGGGGGTCGGACGTCGATCGTTTAGTGCGCGTTTTCTATTTTTTTTCGATTTTATATGAATAATGGGAAAAATAGAAAAAATAGTAAAAATATTAAAAATAGAAAACAAAACTCGAGAAATTACGACCGGGGCGGGGAGGGGTGCGCCTCGGCGACCCGGAAATAAACCTTGGTTGAAATATATGTAATTTATTCTTATTGTAAAACACACTTTTTTTATAACTACTTTTTTTAATTTGGGTTTATTAATGCGTTTGGTGTCTAATATATACTGGTATTTTGTAAAATACTCGTATTATTATCTAATAAATTTATCAGATGCCGTTGCGTCGAGGATCCAGTAGCGCACGTCGATCGGATATGGGGTCGGCCCATCATTTATCTGATTTCGACACCGACTACATGGGTCTCGGTCCTGATCATCCAGCGACGCAGACCCCGACGCAGACCCCGACGTCGCATACACCTTCATCAGAGACCCCGTCCGACGCGGGTACATCACGGACCCGACGACAGTTGGTCCCACCGCAGAGGGGTATGACTCAGGTTTATATTGCAGGAGCGAAGTAAGTAAAATCAATGATTTTAAAATTATAATTATCATTATGATTAATTTTTACCGAGTGAAAAAAATAAAAACACAATTGAATACAGGCTGCACAGCACATCGGGGAGGGTGTCCACTATCCTCCGTCTCATCTTTGAGAGGGATCTCCATCCCGCCGGGTGGTGCTATAAGGCGGTCCCTGAGGAGACTAAGGCGTTCTGGTGGGAGATGTTTAAGGTAATTATTATTTTGTGTCCACATTTATTAGTATTTACCGTAAAAACACAATCATATGTTTGAGTTGAACTGTAATTAATGTTTTTCTTTTTGCAGGAGGTTTGTTATTGGGATCCGGCGGTGTATAGTGAGGACGACATACAGAAGGTATTTTTTCCGGACTGGGATGTCGAAGCACACGGGGGGTGCTAGATCTACCATCGACTATGCCTTGGATATAGTAAGT
>BMAC01000625.1:376558-404936 GCA_014905375.1 Phtheirospermum japonicum | reverse complement strand
AAAATAAAAAACAGAATAGCATATTTTGTATATAAATAAATAAATCTTATTTTAGCCTCTTAAATTATTAAAGATCGATTTTACTATGAACATGGGAAATATAAAACGAAAATCCGAAAAAATAGTAAAAAATAGAAACAAAACTCGAAAAATTACGACCGGGCGGGGAAGGGGTGCGCCTCGGCGACCCGAAAATAAACCCTATTTTTTTTCTAGTTTTTTCTATTTTTTTCTATTTATTTGGATTTTTTTTATTTTTTGACATTTCCGAGGGAATTCAAAATCCCTCGGAATTCCGAGGGATTTTGAATTCCCTCGGAAATGTCAAAAAATAAAAAAAATCCAAATAAATAGAAAAAAATAGAAAAATCGTAAAAATGAAACCGATCCTATCATCTTAGGCACGTGGGGTGGTTTTGACCCCAAATTCGATCTTAAAATACCAACGAGCATGTGCGTGCCCTCACGTGTCGTGGGGTTCGACCAACAACAAGATACGATTGATCGATGAACTCCTTCGGTTGGAAACGTGAAGCGACGTAGCGTCGTGATTTTTGATATTGGAGGAGGTGTGCGTCTCGTCGTTGTGGAACCACGGGGGTCGGACGTCGATCGTTTAGTGCGCGTTTTCTATTTTTTTTCGATTTTATATGAATAATGGAAAAAATGAAAAAATAGAAAAAATAGTAAAAAATAGAAACAAAACTCGAGAAATTACGACCGGGGCGGGGAGGGGTGCGCCTCGGCGACCCGGAAATAAACCCTATTTTTTTTCTAGTTTTTTCTATTTTTTCTATTTATTTGATTTTTTTTTATTTTTTGACATTTTCGATGATCGGGGACCTTTACACGGAAGAAGCTTAACGAGTATAGGCAGCATATTGCCTCCCATGCTGGTGGTCGGCCGGAGTGCCTGACCGAGGAGGTCTATAGGTAAACGATTCTGTTATGTGTTTTTTTTATTAAATTAGAATTTTTTATTTATAACATATGAATTATATCGTATCTTATATATCATCCATTTCAACTAGGGCTTGGAAGACTGAGTGGGATAAGCCCGAGAACAAGAAGAAATCCGAGCAGTGCAGCAAGAATAGGAAGAGCGAGCCTGCTGGACGGGGACTGGGATGTCGAAGCACACGGGGGGTGCTAGATCTACCATCGACTATGCCTTGGATATAGTAAGTAACGGCTATTTATAATATAATAATATATTATTTATTTGTTTAATTTTAATGTTAATTATTTGAAAATTCTATTTGAATACAGGAGCGGGAGACGGGTTCGCCGGCTACGTGCTACGATCTTTTTAAACGTACGCACCAGAAGAAAGACGGCGCGTGGATCGACACGAGATCTGCTAATATTAACGTTAGTCTCTTTTTTATTTTTAACTTATTCTTTGATTTTAACGTAAAATTTTAATAACGAGTTGTATTTCAGGAGGAGTACGAGAGACATCTGACCCCAGGAGCAGGGAGCGTGCGTCTTCCCAGGAGGAGAGTAACGAGGTTGACCAGGACCAGGTTTTTCTCGGCGTCGCCGGTGTGAAGAAGGGACGGCTTTACGGCACCGGCGCGTATGGGAAGATAGTGGCTGCTGCGAAGGGTTTACTGAAGGGCGACTCTTCCACCTCCTCCTCATCCCAGGCTGATAGAAGACAGATCAGAGAGCTCGAGGTGCAGGTCGAGGCTCAGAGGGCGCAACTTGAGGCGTTGCAGCAGCAGGCAGCCAAGGAAAGGCGACAGCGTGCGGTGGAGCGCCGGCAGCAGGAGGATTTTCAGGCGCGGACGAACGCCCAGATGGCTGAGATGTACGCTCGTTTCCAGCAGCAGTTCCCCGCTCCCTATCAGCAGCAGCAGCAGTTTCCCCCTCCCCATCCATAGAACACTTTTATTTATCTAATAAACTTTGTTACTGTTTCGATCGAACGCATGTAATTCATAAATTTTTAAATATTTTTTTTATTATAATTGATTTATTTCTTTGACTTTTCTTTAATTGCTTTTTTCAATTTTTTGAGAATTTTAATAATTAAACAAGAATTAAAATTAAAAAAAATTAAAAATTAATAAAAAAATAAAAAAATTAAAAATACCGAGGGAAAGTTCCCTCGGAATTTTGAAAAATCTGAGGGAATGGGACTCCCTCGGAAGTCCGAGGGAAATATATTCCATCGGATTTTTTCAATTTCCGAGGGAATGGAAATCCCTCGGAATTCCGAGGGATTTTATTCCCTCGGAAATTGAAGTATTCCGAGGGAAATGTTCCCTCGGATTTCCCTCGGATTTCCGAGGGATTGTCCGGTAATGGTTCCGAGGGAAACAATCCCTCGGAATTCCCTCGGTTTTGTAATTCCGAGGGATTTATTTCCCTCGAAACTGATTTCCGAGGAAGGTTTTTTCGAGGGAATTTCTCCCTCGGAATTTCCCTCGGTTTAACCAAAACCGAGGGATATTTAATGCTGAGTTTTTTTGTAGTGTAAGCCATTACCACCTAAGGAACGCGATCCTAGAAGTTTCTTCATTACTATTTCCTCGGCTAATGGACAAAAAGCAAAAGGAATGTTGGACCTAGTAGCAGGATTTAATCTAATGCCTTATTCACTTTATCGACAATTTGATCTTGGACCACTAAAGCCGATGACCATACGACTACGGTTGGACGATCGCTCAATTCGGCTACCTTTAGGGATGTTTGAGGATGTTTTAGTGCAAGTTGGAGAGCTAGTAATTCCGGTGGATTTTGTAATTTTGGACGTTGGCAAGGTGCCAATGGCGAGCACGGAGCATACCATTTTATTGGGGCGCCCGTTTATGTCTACCTCCCATACTTTGATTGATGTTCACAAATGGAGGATGACAATGACCGTTTTGGGCGAAACATTGACGTTTTCTCTAAAAGATATTCAAAACACTCCCACCCCTGCCATGCAAGATGATTGTTCATTCTTTGATCCCATTACATGATGTATCCACAAGCTGACAGGAATCGCAACTTTGGACAAATTAGGCGACGAGGATGACACCGGAGTTCCAAGGAAGGAGGGGGACACACTAGAAGTTGACTTAAGTGAAGCGTTTGATGAGTTCCACGACGAGAAGTATTTGAGTGGGAAAGATTTGATCAAGTTGCTAGGAATCGACATAAGTGATATTATTGAAGAATTTAAAGATTTTAATGATGAATCGGATGTGAGGAATGAAGCACCTAAAATCGAGCCAAAGGTGGAGTTGAAGCTACCACGAAATCATTCAGAGTACGTTTCCCTCGACCCCAACAAAAATTTTGACCATGCAAAGAACAAGGGCAAGGCATCCGATAGCCCTTGGATGACAAATAAGAAGAATTCGAAAGAGGTTCGCACCAAGGAAGTTATAAACTTGCAATATGAGTTAGGTCAATTAGTGTTGTATAATCATACCCGTAAGTTTCATCCAACCAATCTCGAGGCCGAATGGAGTGGACCATTTTTAGTAAAATAATTGGATGAATATGGAGTAGCCACTCTATACGATGAGCGTGACAAGATGAATTTCCAAGTTCATAAGTATCGACTTAAGCCTTATTACGAGAACTATATGAAGAATCGAATTAGTAGCAAAAGAGAGTTCATGGGCTCACCACGAGCAAGAGATTTATCAAGCATATAGCGTCGAGCAAGCGACGTTAAAATTTGCGCTTCTCGGGAGGCAACCCGAGCTTTCTGTATCCTTTTGTATTTTAATTCCATTTATTTCATGTTTTATTTTCATTTTTATCTTTTTAGAACAGATGGAAGAACTCGAACAAGGAGAATTGATCAATAAAGCAAAGGAATAATTGACGCAACATTTCCGTCCGTGTTGACGCCGAGACCTGCTCGCGTCGGTCTATGCGGCGTCGACGCAACTGCCGAAGAATAGCTCTCTATCGTGTCGATCGATGCAGCGTCAACGCGAACCAAAACCCGGCCCAGAACGCGTTTAAAATCTGGATTTTACCCACCAACCCGACCCGAATTCGAGTGACCCGCGGCCTAAGGTCCAGAATCAGCTTATAACTCTGCCCAAAACCCTCCCTTCCTCACTTTCCCCCTTCTTTCTCAACTTGCAACTCAATTCTTCTTACCTTTTCATAATTATTTTGTTCTTCACCAATTCCTTGCACTCCAACACTCAACACCCAGAAATTAACCAACATTACCCAGAATTTCCACCTCCCAAATTACATTCAAACTAATTCCTCCAAAACGGGCCAAGTGGGTTTGGAGCAATTTTACGGAAACGAGCTAGTTCCGAGCAACGATTGTTGAGGTACTTCGCTTGAACTACATTGGGATTATTATTATTGTTGTTTGTTGTGTTTGGGAAGGCTTTGGTTCAAGATTTACTCAAGTTCTTGGTAACTTGAACACGCACTCCAAGTGTTCGACAAAATTCCCCAACGAACCAAAGAGTTTTATTTTTGAGAATTTTCACTCCCTTTCAACTTAATATCGATTGATAATGTCTCGGGCGGGAAAACGCAAAGAGTTTTATTTTGGAGATTGTCTCGATTGATAATGTTTCGGGGAAATACGGAGCGCCATTTCCGATTTATGACAAAAATGAGGGCAAATTTTTTGAAAATATTCAAGGATGGGAATTCGCATCCCATCGAGTTGTTAATGTAGACGATATCGAGGAGCAAGCGTTAGAAGGCTCGGAGCATCATGCCGATCTTTCCTGATACGTCGATGGCCTCGGTTGCAGTTATTTTGCTCGGATGAACCTTCTCGGTTTTCGCGAGCTAATGCTCGAGTTTTTCGCAACTTTGAAGATTCGGAATGACAAGACGTTTACTTGTAGGTTAGGACGAAATGAAATCCATGTGTACGAGGAGATTTTTGGTAACATTTTTGGTTTCCCGACCGATGGGGACCACCCGATTGGCGTCCAAGGATTCCACTTAGCCTCATTTTGGGGGATGATAACCGGGGGCAACACGGGCGATTGCAAGCGATTCCCATGCTCAAACATTTGAAATGATGCCCTTTACGTGACTTGAAAAATCCTAGCCCACATCGTCTTGTGCAAAAACGAGGCCACGTTCGCGACCAAGCCCGAGTTATTTTTTCTTCAATGTCTTGTTAACGGTCATCAACCTCGGCTTTACCCATTGATTTTTCAAGGACTTTACAATGTTACAAAGGGCACGCCGGGTAGTAAATCGCCACTTCTCTCCTTCGCACCGTATATCACCGGCCTCGCCTGTCACTTCGGGTTCGATCCGACCAAAATGGACTTCGACCACTCGGGACATCTCCTCTTTCGTTGACACGTGCCCCTGCACCCCGAGTTAGGTACACTACTCATGGAGGATCCTCGTCTCGACTGAGCGAGGAAGATGGCGATGTGACCATGGAGCCGGCCCCACGTGCCAATTTGGGCCCGAGTCCCGATCGAGGTTAATTTTTTGAGGACAACCGAGCATTTCAGTTGAAGATGTTCGACAATCTCCAAATAATCGACGACAAGATTGACACGAACCACGAGCAAAACCGATGGAGCTTGAGAAAGATGCGAGCTCGTATTTCGAAATTCGAGGAGCGATTTGAGGTAGCGTTCCCCCAGCCCGGTATGGACGTCGATGAGGTTCCTGAGGCTAATGGGTCCCGCGAGTTCTGAAATCTTTGTATCATTATTTTTAATTTAAAAAAAATCCAAAAATATTGTTCTTTATTTTTCTTTGCTTTTGTTTGTTTTTCTCAGGAAATTTCATATCACGTACGTTGAAGAAATGACCAATTTCACAAATCAATGCGTAGCGGCTCGACCTTCTACATTTTCAGGGATGTCTCTTTTTCCTTACCCTTTTTGATTTTTGGATGTATTTGTGGCAATCAGGAGATTGCTGGGATTTTTAGAGAGGGGGGTGGTCGAGTGTGAATTTTATTGCTTAATTGTGTAGTTTTTAATATTTGGCCTGTAATAATTAAATACTTAAACGTGATTAATTGCTATTTCTGCGCTAAATTGTGTTTGTATGGCTTGCCTGTCGAAGTCGACTACGTATGCTTTGATGTTCTTGTCTTTGAGCGTGTATAAGTGCATAAAATTTTTCAAAATTATTATTTATATATTATAAAATGGTACTTGGACACAATTGATTTTGCAAAACCCTAAAAGCAGCGTCAATTCAAAACTTTTTGGAGCAAAAGCCAGTGAGTAGCCTGTGTGTTTATCATCATTGCATGTACTTGAATGAGTTTTGATTTGATATCTCTTTGAAACCGCCGTGTGTAGTTGACTTTGAAAATGACATTAAGGCACAGAAAAAACCCTATTTCCGGCCATATCCATATATTTTAGCCACTATAAATTCCGAATGAGCCAATCATAGCCAAATAATCCATTTCCTATAGCCATGAGTGTTTTTGAAACCCTACAAACCCATTAAAAGCGTGGGGTAGGAGTTTGTTATTTTTGGTTATTTAGTGTTTTGGAATTTTTATTAGGAGTTTATGAATTTTTGTAATTAAAGATCACCATCCTTCAATATTTCAAAAAAAAAAGAATAAAAAAGGAAGACCCTATCAAAAAGAATAAAAGGGGGAAATAAAAAAGAAGAAGAAAAAGAAGGATGGTGAGTCTTGTTGAATTGTGTTAGTCATTGCCTATGCGCTTTATTAAGGCTTGAGTTTTATTGTGTATGTTATTATGAAGCCTAATGTTTACAAGGCAAAAGAGTTGTGTTAAACAAGAAGCACATTATAAGTTTCAATTTTGTTTAAGTGGTTCGACCAAAAGTCGGTTTAGAGTTTCGAGTTGAGGAATAGCCTAAATTTAAGGCTACGTTATGAGTGTTTAGTGAGGTATCTTTATTTTGAGCGAGGTGAAGCACATTGCTTCGTGATTAGATTAGTTTGAGTGAGTTATTGATCACGTTAGATCGTGAGTTAGCCACACGACTTATATATTCCACACCCGTCCAAAAAGCCTTATATTACAACCCAAAAAAAACCTTTTCCGATTCTTAGTTTGATAACACACTTAATTTGCGATTGAAAAGAGATTGATTTTCGGTTCTTGTTTATTGTACTTGCATTTGTATGATTTGAGCGTATACACGTCCTATACAGCAATGCTTGAGTGCTTTTGAGCGAACACGATATATATTTCCATTTTGAGAGGAAGCATTAAGCGTGGGGTAGTTGATTAGCACATATTTGTCCTTATTTTTATTAGTATTTTAGTTCGTTTTTCTATTTGTTTTTGGTGTATGTTGGGTAGTTTAAGTTTAATTCCGTATTTTTATACTTCCAGCTTATTTTACCGTATTTTGATCGTAATTGATGAGAATAGGTGATTATTCATTATTTTCACCTTACAGCTAAGTAACCGGAAGAGTTCACTGCGTAAATAGATGAAGTTTGATGTTCAAGAGTGGAGAACGAGCTTTCCGGTGAACGAGTAGCAGAAAGATCGAGAAAATGAGACGTACTCTCAGTAGCGTCGATCAACGCGAGCATCGACGCTACGTCGACGCGTTCCTGCCCAAGACGGTCGACACTATGTCGACGCCAAGCCGATGCAACTCTCTGAAGTTTCGATTCATGACCGCGTCAGTCGACGCCCTTGCCCAGTCGATGCGAGCGCACAGGCAACGTCGACACCGAGCCAGTTTCCACGTCGGTCGATGCAAAGTCGACGTGCCTGCCAGAAATGCGTTTTTAGGTTTTCTTGTGCACCAAGACATGCTATATCTATAAATACCCTTCATATTTCAGATTTTAAGAAGAGACACGACTACCTAGGGTTAGAGAGCACAGAAATAACGCATTTACACACTTTGTTACGAAGATAGATATTGAGATTAAAGATTCAAGTTCCTTAATTTCAAGATTCACTTCAAATCAAGATCTTTGTTCCAACTCCGGGCTTGCTAGAGATTTTTATCGCTTTTACTAGTTTCTATAAGTCTTCTAAACTCTTAATTACTTTCTTAGTTAAATTCTTAGTTAATTTTAGGGTTAGACAATTAGTTCTCAATTTATTTTATGCTCGATACTTTGGATATTTTGGATTCATCTAGTTTATTTATGCAATTTTATTTATGCTTAATTTCCTGTTTTTAGATTCTTTTGATATAATTGCTTCATGGTAGTTTCTTATACTCATGTTCTTAGATTCGTTGCTGTTATTCACAAGGATTGATTAGGTTTAAATCATTACTATGTTTTATTGCTAGTTTAATTATTTCTTAGTTCTTAGGTTTAAGTAGTTTAATTATTGTTCTTAGTTGGTGATCTAGTTTAAAATAATTAGTTTAATTGGAAAAATTTTGATTCAAGCTTTTTTTACCTACTTTTATTAAATTTGTCAATTTTAAAAAGCTCGCCCACAAGAGTACGGGATCGCGTGTAGTTTGATAAGTTGAAACGAGTCGATCTCTCAAGGAAAACTAGATTCAAAAGTGTTTCTTGTGTTTGTCATTCATGAATAAGAAATAAAAATAAAATCCTAATCTAAACACATAAAAATAATAAATTGATCTAAACAAAGAATAATAAAATTCAATGTTTTTGAAAAGATTTAGAAAACTAGGGTTCTAGAGCTTCGAATCGTTTCCACGATCTATTGGGATAAACACAATTGATGATTCACGACGATTCTAGACTCTAGACCCATTAGATCTAGCCAATCAATCTCATCAACATCATCGTAATAAACCCAACACAATCACCATCATACTCAAGATCCATACAAATCATCATACATGGGGGGGAGGGGTTTTTTTGAAGATCAATTATTAAAATATCAAGCATGAATCGAAAATCATAAGAACTAATTAAACTAAATTAAAACGAAAGGAATTAAAGACTTACTAATTAAAGTATGACGAACAACAGTGTTTTGGTGTCGAGATCTTGAATCTAAGCTATCTAATCTATCTAAGAACTAATCTAAACTAATCTAAAGCTAGAGATTTAAAACTAAGAAATTTAAAGAGAAACTAAGAAAATAAACGACACTCGTTCTGGTTGTCAGCCCTTAAGAGGCCTTAGAAACACTAGGAATATGATAATGTATGTAAAAAAAAAAAAAGAAATACATAAGGTATTTATAGTTGTGGGAAGTCTTAGGCAGGAAACCCTAAAAATCATGATTCTGGGTCATCGCGTTGATTGACGTTGGTTATTGCGTCGACCGACGCAAACTGGTCGACGCTACAGAGAGTTTTGTGGGCAGGTGCGTCGGTCGACCTCGGTTCTTGCATCGACCGACGTCGGTTCTTGCGTCGACCGACGAAAACTGGTCGACGCTACAGAGAGTTGCAGTCGGCCAGGGCTACTAGAACGGTTCCAGATATAAAATCGTTATAGATAATCGGAAGCTTCAAATTCTTCAAATCGCGGCCCGTTTTCTCTGAAACTCCACTCGTACGCCCATTCTTGACTACGTCCAAAACAAAATACTTTAAAATACCTAAAATAAACATAAAATTAAATAATTGTAATTAAAATATGATAAAACAAGTTGGAGATAAGAAAATACGAAAATGTACTCAATCTATCCAACTTTCACTAAAAACAATAATAAAAACGAACTAAAATACTAACTAAAATTAAGACAAATTCATGTTAATCATATAGCAAATACACCCCATATTTAAGAAATAGAAATTTAACATAAACCTCAAAAGCACTATGGGTATTCAATGAAAGCACTTTGGGCATAATGACATTCGAAGCACCGTCATCCAAATATAGCACCACTATACAAACATGTCTTAAATAGTACAATTGCAAAATGCATATAAACACACTCCAAAACATTTAAAGCACTTGACAATTTTGTATATTGCACTACCCTCCAAAAAAAGATAAAACATTTCTCACAAACCCTTGTTCAGGGCGCAAAAGAAAAACAAAACTAAAGAGGACGACAACCAAAATTGCATACTTGAATTCCATCGGAATTAAATGGGTTTAGTGAAAATATAATTATTTAAACTACACGAGAATTTTGATTCAATTCGATTTTAGTTTCTAGGTTTCATATACAGACATTACGATTTTATGGGTTCAAATTGTACCTGCTGCGCCAGTCACCACCGTACGCTGATGACCTCTAGACCGTCGTCCATCGTTTTCCATTGGAAAGACTCAAATTTTTTATCACCATTCTCAAATTTGCGGAAATCTCCTTCTCAGTGGTGCTAGTGTGGATATTCTTCGCCAGAATTTCATGACTATATGATAGTGAAGATTATAAGTTATTTCCTTTTCGTGTTCCAAATATCATGGGTCTAATCAAATGACGGGATTTCTATAAAGTTTTTCTAAGTCTAAATTGCCCCTCTTAAAGCTTGTAGCAGCGGGTGGATATCTTTTTTTTCCATTTTTAAGCACACATTTTTAAGTAAATATAACCTTGTATTAAATGAATCTGTGGTGTAGATTAACCCCTAGGTTCACAAATAAGGATGAGTTTTTATTATATATATATATATATACACACCTCTATATATTAATGCAAAATCATCCAAACCTATATGTCTGCTTCTTCGTTTGACAAATAAAAAACTATGGTGCTTCAGTTGCTTATGTGTCATCCAAAATTAATATCTACCTAATTTAATATTTTCCTTTTATTGTATCTTACCTGATTTAATATTTTATTTACATATTGCCTAATTTATTATATTTATCTTATTATATTTTGTCTTACTCTACATTTTATTTTATTCTCCTAATATAAATATGTAAAAAAGTCATATATGATTAATAGAAAAAATATTTAAATTATTATTTTTAATTGAAAAATAAATTATATATGAAATAATTTTAATTACAAAAAAAACTTAGTCATGAAAATAATTGATAAGTTTTATTTATAATAAAAGGTGAAATAATTTTATTCTTTGAGATTCAAATATTCTATATAGGTAAATTAGGAGTTATTTGTAATAATTTAAGTATGTAACTAAATATTAATGAATTATGAAGATAAAAAAAATATAAAATTATATAATAATAATTAATAAATATTGATTAGACACAGACACAATGCGACACATGTTGAGATTATGACATCTTTTAAAATTTTCAAATTATGTAACTAACAATTATTAAAGAATTTAATATAAATATTAAAATACAAATAGAGATTAGATAATGGTCGAGAATGTGACATATTTTGAATTTTTCTAAGTATGTAAATAATATTATTAATGAATTTAATATAAATATTAAAATATAAAATTATTTATTAATTACAATAATTAATAAATAGATTAGACATATACAAGACATGGGTTGGAAATATCATTTGAATATAAAACACTGTAATTATCACACATGTCTTTCATATTTATCTTTTGATATATCCGTGTAATAATCCTAATAAAATTCATTGAGGATAACAATAAGAATTCATATGAAAAACTATTGTTATGCCAAGTAAAATAAAATAATAATAAATTATTACGTCTTCAAAAATAAATATGAAATATATTCTAGATTCTCTTTATCTAATCCCAATATAATGCATTGATACGTAAATTACATATTATATGAACAAACTAGTGTCTTACGCGGAAAAAAATGGGAAACAAGAAATAGTAATAAAATAATACTGCATATACTCCAAGTTAGATATAAAAACCTTTTAATAGATTTATCAGTTTCTTATAGATTTTAAATTTTTAATCACATATTCACAAGTGACACGCGAGTGTTGTATGTTTACATGTTACATACTAAATTTTATATGGGTTTCCTATCAAATTTAGGGTATTTAGCTATATCTTACAACTAATTTCGTGACTCTCGAGTAAATATACTTGATAATTTTTTATTGTTCAAACTAGTCTGATAATTAGAACAAATAATGTTACAATATGTGTGTACCATTTGCAATATTACTTCTTTATTTTTAATGAGTGTTACATTTTTTATAACCCGCATATTATTTCCTTATTTAATTAAAAGCACTAGAATTGTATAATAAAAGCACTACTGGTGTATATAACTGAGAATACTAATATAGCACTGTGATTATATAATAAAAGCACTGCTAGTATATAATAAAAATACTAGTTCGCAGGTTCGCGTATAATGGCATGATTCTCATTTGAACCCACCGCCAAATATATATATATATATATGTGTGTGTGTGTGTGTGTGTGTGTGTGTGTGTGTGTGTGTGTGTGTGTGTGATGCGACCAAAAAGGTTGGTGCCTCAAAAATATGGGGTACTGACCTTAATTATGTAGTCAGCTACCTGAATAGCTTCAAATAGAAACTCAGCGACATAATTAATCTCCAAAGAACTCCGGGCGACCTGTTAAATCCTGAAAAACAAAACCCAGCCATGTCGGAGGATGGCCCTGGTGTAGGCCCTCTGATGTAGGTGTTCAAATGAGAACCATATCATTATATGTGAACCTGCGAACTAGTGCTTTTATTATATACCAGCAGTGCTTTTATTATACAATCACAATGCTTTATTAATATTTTAGTTATATACACCAGTAGTGCTTTTACTATACAATCCTAATACTTTTAGTTAAATAAGAAAATACATAAAAAATCTTATTCATCCATTTAATTAGATCTAAGGCCCATAATTGACCCTAGGTTCACATCTAAGGCACGTGTTTCTCTGCCTGCTTTTCTTCATTTTTGTGCTGCTATTTTTCTTTTATTTATTTATTTTTGCTTCCGTGAGTTTTTTCGATCTCTCTTCTATTACCCACGTGAAACAAAACAAAGTATTACTAAACAAGGACAAACCCCCCACACTTAAACCATACAATGTCCACATTGTATAAAATGAAAAATTAAGCAAAGTATGGTAAAAGGTAAGAGAAAGAGAGATACGTCCCTGAAATCGCGCTTGTGGTGATGAGTCGAGTGTCCAAAAATGATCAACGGGCTTCAAAATCGAAGGGGAACTGAAACAAGAAGAAACAAAAACACACAAAAAACAAAGTTAAAAAGGGCTTGGGTTGCCTCCCAAGAAGCGCTTGTTTAACGTCTTAAGCTTGACGACGTCTATGGTCGATGTTATCCCGGGTCTAAAAAAATGACGATCGTGCCACGCCTTGGTATTCTCTAAAACCAAGAATTGGCGATGATAATCACCAAGGCGGGCACAAAAAACACAACCCGAGATACAAAACACTCTAACTAGCTTCGGAGGTCTGAACCGCGAGTAATCGATCACCTTGAATATATCAAAGGATAATGGGCACACGGGGTGATCCTCGATCAAAGGAACACTTAGAAAATCTTTCGAGCACATGAAACGTCCTACAACCAAACCATGCTCTGTCGTTCCCTTGATCACCGCCTCAAAGCCCTCAAAGTCATGAAAAGTCAGAATTGGGCTTAAAAGAGGGCAAACGGGCTCCTTCTCGACTCTCTTCAAATGCCTCCATCTCATGTTCAAACAAAGCGTCAGATGGCATGGCATGAGGTTCAATAAATTCACCCGAAGGTGACCCTCCCACATAGTCTTGTACAAAAACCTCAAAAAGCACGGGAGAGATAATGCTGACTTCCAAATTTTCTGCCTCACCTACCAACTGTACCACCTTGTTTAAAAGATCGACAGAGCTTGAACTGTCCTCAACCAAGATGGAATCTTCCACATCAACGATGGGCATCCCCTCATCACAAGGTTGGTCAAGCCCGTACGCCTTTATGAAAAGTTGATTTAATTGAATCTCGAAGCGATCCACGCGTTCATCCATCCGTTGATCCCAATCTGAAATCTTGGTTATAAAAGATTCCAATTCCGATAAAAGGGACATGGACAAATCTTGAGAAACTGTGGCGTAAGGATCACCGCTTGAAGTATATGCATCGGAGATGGGTGGATTATAAACATCGTAGCTCAAAGAATAGAAATCTTGATACGGTGGAGCATACGAGTCCGCGTTGGGATAAGGAGGGGCAAATTGAGCATAAGAATCATCATGACCCGGATCATAATACCCACGAGACAGTGCATAAACGTCCATGCTTGGACCATAGCAAAATGAAGGACATGTGCTTAAATGATCAAAAGGATGGGCCCATTGTCGGCCGCTAAGAGCATACGGGTCATAATATAATGGAGGGACTTGACAATCGAAAGTTGGAGAGTAAGGGTCATCATATGGCGAACTAGCTCGAAATCTTTCATCTTCAATCAAAATAATCTCTAATCTTCAAAAATGTGGCTACAAAGCACAACACTCTAAAACCGAGATCAAATGCCCCAAAAAGTACAAAAACAACCAAATTAAAAATCCCAAATGAACACTAACACAAATAAACAAATAAGCACAGTAACAAAGTCTCTAAGAGCAAACACTAAAAATCGCAACCTTTAGCCTTCCCCTGCAACGGCGCCAAATTTTGAATCGAACTTTTTACACCTACTTTTTATTTAAAAATAAAAAGCTCATCCGCAAGAGAATGGAGCAGCTGTAGGCGGTAAGTTGGACTCGAGTCGAATCACAAGGAAGACTAATTGGAAGTTATTCCGGTGTTTGGTTCTACGAACGAGAAAATGAAAGAAAAGACAAAACTAAACACGTGATCCAATTTGGTTTGGGGAGTTTCTAACATCTACGACAATTAAATAAAAATCAAAATCCTTTAAAACGATTAAGAAAGCGAGGCTTCTAGTGCGCTAGAATCATCTCCACGATCATGGGTTGTCAATCCCGATGGCTCTAAATGTCCCTAGGCACTAGACCGATAAATTTAGCCAAAATTCATAATCATGATTGATAACATAATCTCAACAAGCATGTAAACTCAAGCATCAATGGAATTCAACGGAATACTTATTCTAAGCATTGAAATAACTAAACTAAAGAGAATTAACCATTAAACTACTGCAGCAAATAGATGTAAACTAAAAACGGGAAGAACACGATAAACTAAAATGCAAAGAACGATAAAAGGACTATACTAAATTACGCTACCAAAGTTCAACATCAAAATACAACAAAAACCAAAGCTAAACTATAAAAACAATTCAGAGAAGTGCAGATAACTTATTATCTAGGAAAGCAACAGTAATCGAACGAGTCTTCAGCAATGGGGAACGACTTGAACGATGAACGGAAGAGAAATGACGAAACGATGAACTATAAAACTCGAATTTTGCGTGTGACCGAGAGAGGGAAATAACCGAGGGGTCTCTGCAATGTTTCGAACCTTCCCCCAAGTTCCATCACTCTGAAAATGAAGAAAGCACCGGGTTTTTATAGTTTTTATCGAGAATAACCGCCAAAACCATCGTTGCGTCGACCGACGCGTGCCGAGCGTCGATCAACGATGTTCGGGGCGTGCGTGTCGGCTAGGCATGGCGTCGACCGACGCGTGCATGGATCGACGCGACTGCAAGTTGCGTCGACCTGGGCGTCGGCCGACGCGGGTGTGGTTGACGCTACTGCAGACTTTTCCTCGGCCAGGGTGTCGACACGGCCGATGGCTGCGGGCGCCGGTTGCTCGTGTCATGGCTCATCCCGTCTTCTTCGTCTCTAGTTGAAACACTAAAATAAAACAAAATTAGACTATTACTTATAAAATAATGTAGAAAAACATTAAACACAATACGAAATGAAAAATATAAAAAGGAAGGAACACGAGAAGCAGATAAACCTAAAAACCCTAAAAGCAAACAAAACACGACAGAAAAACACACAAAAACCACATACAAAAATGTACAAATGAGGTAGTACAAAATTAATATGAGTTTTATTTTAAAAAACTAGAAGAAAGAAAAGAAAATTGAAAAATAAAATAAAATTGGGTAGTAAGGGTGAACTTGTACACTTATGTATTAGGTTTGATTAAAAGGAGAAATTAATATTTTCAATGGATTGTTTAGGAAAGAATATTTCTCTTTTGGACTATATTGGAACTGGCCCAAAGATTTATTTGAAAAATGCCTCCACACACTGACCCTAATTATACAACAAAATAAATAATAAATAAGTCTATTTGAAAAAAAACACTCCCTATATCCTAATATTATTACCTGAACCAATAGTTAAAAAAAAAAAAAAAAAAAAAAAAAAAAAAACACTCTCAATTTACCTGAATCATTGCGCTCATAGGATAGATGAGAGATTTTCAATTCATTCTGATCTTATTTCCTGAATCATTAGATGGGAGAACAAAATTAGTTGCAAGGTATTTGATAAAATCAATAATTTAAATAAATATTAATGATGAGATAATATTGATAAGAAGATCACTCACTAAAGCGGGAAATTTTTAAAATATTGATTACAAATTTCTATAAAAAAAAAATTCCGAAGATTCTATGGACATTAGAGAAAATTCAATAAAAGATTATTTAATGTATATATTTCATCAAAATTATTTTTAACCTTCCATTTAGAAGATATAATAGAATAAAAATATTCATTCTAAATAAATATCATTCCACCACCCTGATTGAAAGTAAATAATAAATAAATCTATAATTTTCCTTTATCTATCTTATTCCAAACATAAAAACAAAATAATTACAGATCTAAAAGATTTATTTTATTAAAACACTCCTCTTCCTCTTGTCTATTACCAACATAAAAATAAAAGGGAAAATTCTCATATAGTCCAAAACATAAAACCAATTGCCCCTAAAACTCCATTGAATATAAAAGTTCCATAATAATCCAATTACTATAATAATATACTAAACTACCCTTAATAGATTCTTCTCAATAGGAGGAGTTGAAACAATCAAATTATGACATGCTAATAAAATTCATTTAATGCAATTTCAATTTTTCCAAACTTGAAGTGTAACCAATAAAGTAAAATATGATAAATAAGGTAATTGCAACTTTACAAAAAAAAAAAACTTAGGGAAAATGACAATTAGGTATCTTTGTGTTCCGCAAATCATATTTCCATAATCTAAGTTATATGAAATGCTATTACATGATTAATTACGAACTACTCTGTTAAAATTACAAACTATTTTGTTCAGATTGCGAACTACGTACTACTTTGTTTATATAAGACTACTAAATTATCCTTTTTAACTATTTTATTTTGTTCTTCAAAAATTCAGAGCTACTCGTGTAAATTCAGAACTACTTACGTAAATTCAGAACTACTCGTTTAAATTCAGAACTACTCGTGTAAATTTCAAAACTACTTGTGTAATTTTAGAACTACGCGTGTAAATTTCAAAACTACTCGTGTAAATTTTGAAAAAATTACACACTACTTCGTATAGTTTTTGGGAAATTACATACTACTTCGCATAATTTTTTGAGAAATTAGGTACTACTTTGCATAAATTGCATACTAATTCACAAAATTTTTGAAAAATTACAAACTAATTTGCATAAATTGCATACTACTTCACAAAAATTTTGGAAAATTACAAACTACTTTCCACGATTTTTAAAAAATTACATACAACTTTGCTGGATTAATTACAAGCTATTATTATAAATTATTAAATAATACTATTAGTATTAAGTAATTAATTTGTTGGTTAGTTTTCCTAGGTTATAATCATTGATACTTTAAAAATACATGTTATTAGGATTTCAAAGTCTAATTTCTAAATTATAATTATACAAACAAATATGGATACAAGTTTATTCGCATTCACATTAAGACTGCAAAATTATAATTAATATTCTCTCCTTTCCAACTTCAAAATTATAATTATAGTGGGCTTATTTGTTGACTTTATATGCTAATTTTCAGTCTCATAATTTACATAGTTTAATAATTTAGACAAATTGCTAAATTAGTGGGATTTCTGGTAGCAAATTGGGACATAGTTTAATGGGAACATATTTAATTTTGGGGAGAGAGAGAGGGAGATGTAGGGGTAGTTTTGATAGTCTAAATACAATTTTGTATTAAATGGGAAGTATTTGGTTTATATAGGAATTAAAAGAGTCATTGGATTATATGGGGATTGGGATTGATGTTTTGGTAGTATTTGGGAATTTTCCCAAAATAAAATTAACACACATGTAAAAAATCTATTTCTCTTGCTCTCTTCTATTTCCAACATAAAATAAAAACAAAATTAACACAAATCTAAAAGATTTATTTGAATAAACCACCCAATCCCTAATTGAACAGGCAAACTTTCGACGATTCTCAGTTAATCCATATTCCAATAAAAAAAACAATACTACAATGGATCTCAAAGGTCTATATGTATAAAACACCTCTGATGAATAGGTAAATAATTTATTAAAAGTTATAAGATCTTCCATGAGTAGGTTTAATATAATAAAATGCTCATCCTAAATAAATATACGATATGCGTCCATATTTCAATTAAAAAAAGACGATGTAAAAATCTATTTGAATAAATCACTGCCGATAATAGGTAAATAATTGATAAAAGAAAATTCTAAGATCTTCCATGAGGAGGTTTAATATAATAAAATGCTCACCCTAAATAAATATCATCATCGTAAAAGTATATATTTGATTTTCTCATAAATAATAAATTCTCCATACAGATTTTTATTTGATATTCAGTTGATTCTGGACCAATAATAAATTCTCCATACTAATTATAAATTAGGGTATTCAGTTAATTTCGGACACGGATAACACAACTAAATAAATTTACTTTTGAAGCTTGGGATGACTATAATTCATATATTGCATGAACATTAGTTTATTTGTAACTTTGAACTCAAAACATGCTTAATCAGTCTCTTGATATAATTTTTTATTGATGCATTTTTATATTGAGAATGTTTAGTAATAAATATTCTTATATTTCATGACAACTGTATTTGATTGTTGTTGTTTTCTCAATGTAATTGTTTTGTCCCGTGCATTAATCTAAAGTATATAGTGAAATTTAATGGTATAAATCTTGATTTTGCTAAAACTATAGATTGAAGTCCATGATTAAGTTAATGGTAGTGAAATGGTTGAGATCATATTATGATTTATACTTGTTAAATCAAAATTCTACACTATATAATTACAGTATTTGAAATTTTACTTACACACACACACACACATGCGCGTGTGTGTATAGGGGTGTATTCAAATGAGAATCATGTCCTTATTTGTGTACCTGCGAACTAGTGTTTTTATTATATACAAGCAGTGCTTTTACTATACAAAGTGCTTTATTAATATTTCAGTTATATACACCAGCAGTGCTATTATTATACAATCCTAATGCTTTTAATCAAAGAAGAAAAATACACAAAATAATCTGATCCATCCATTTAATTAGATTCAAGGCCCATAATTGACCCTGGGTTCACAAATAAGGACATGGTTATCATTTATACACACACACACATCCATTTAATTAGATTCAAGGCCCATAATTGACCCTAGGTTCACAAATAAGGACATGGTTCTCATTTGCACCTAATCCTATGTATGTGTGTGTGTGTATATATATATATATAAAAATGCACGATATATTACGCATTTGTTTCCATGATATAACAACTCCTCTTGGACATGTTTCTCCAAAATATATTTGTACAACCACTCTAAATAAAACCAAACAAAGGTCATGTTTTCGAACAACACTCTTGTTAGGCTGGACTAACGGATCATCCCAATAATATAAAATTACCATAATTGTTGCAATAGTTATATTACTACAAGTAGTAATCACATTATCCCAATAATCTAAAATTACCACAAACAGTATTCACATCCGGTAATAAGATTACCACAACCAGTAATCTAAAAACTAACACAAATGAAAATAATTTACCACAACCAATGTTACTAGTTGTGATAAGATTACAACAACAGTAATAAATTACCACAATCAATACAGTAATGAGATTATCATTAAGTAGTAATCACATTATTCTAATAATAAGATTATCACAATCATAATATAAAATTACCATAATTAATAATTAGATTACCTTTACAAGTAATCACATTATTCTAATAATAAGATTGTAAGAACAAGTATTAAGATTACAAAGGTAGTAATCATATTCTCAATATTAAGACTTCCACAATCACTAATTAGATTGCCACAAGTTGTTTCTTACTTTTAGGTTGTTGGTGGTTTCGTGTGCTTGATGCAATTGGACTCTACAATTATTCTCGTGTTTGTGTATTATTTTGAAAGATTAATGTCTTAACATGTGGATTATTGAACATGATCTTATTATTATTTGTCGCGATATCTTAAAAATAAGATAGTTGCAATAATATTACCACCGATTTCCACCTTCATTGTTCTTTTATAATTTTTATTTCTATTTTTATTTTAGGACCCTTGATTACTAGACATGATAAATTTATTATTGTATGAGATTGGGAGAAATGGCAACAAAGTAATATTAATAGTACCATTAATCACAAGTGGTAGTAACTATATTATCAGTACCAGTAATCACAAGTTGTAATAATAAGAGCTCTTTAAAGTATGATTAGTTTAACATATTTCATACACAATGACTTCCTTTCAAACTAATCATCTGAACCAACTATTTCACTATTAATGTTATCACCAAACTCATATTCATCTGTGTCTTGATATGTATCTTGTTCGGTGAGTAACTCTTCTTTTGTATCAACATCATTGCCTCGTCACCAAGTTCATCCACATCAAGGTCAGTGGGGTCATGAAACTGGAGATTGACATAATCCAATTGTATTAGATTCCATGTATCTACAACTTCCTCTTGAAATGATTGCTCTGATAGAGGCTCGATGAACTCAACATTTGAGTTCGCCTTGATTTTATACGTTGCCTTCCAGTCCAACTTGTCTCCTTTCAGACTTGGGTATGCACAATAGTATACTTGTACAGCCTGGGAAGTAAGTACAAAAGGTTCATATTGATTGAATGAATGTTTGTGATTAATATCGATAATATTATAATGTGGATGAACTTTTGTGCCTGTAGGTGTTGGATCAAAGTAGTCACATTTGAATAATGTTTTTTTTTCCATTCGCCCAGTGTATTCAAGCTTCATATTTTTTATGAAACAACCATAATAATCATACTCGGTTTCCCCATAGCTTGATCCTTTAATGCAAACTCCATTGCTCGCTATTGCTTTGTTAGATTCGTGCTTAACTGTGAAACCTATAACTATGTATCTAATATCTGATGTACATTTTCACACATCATGATGCACCCTCTACTAGGATCCTAATGTCCAAGTTGATCACATTATTTAAAGTATCTATAGCCTATAACGTTGAAAAAACTCATTATTAATTAGGAAATATATTAGATAAACACATACAATAGTTAATGACATGCATCTTGGGATTGAAATAACTTACGTAATGTCTGAACCAATTTGGGAATTCATTTTCATAATTTTTGTTGACCCTACCATCTTTAATGTTTGGTTAGAGACATTGGCTACTGTTCATGTAAATACTCGTCGTTTGTTAGAAAATTGAGTAAAAAAGTTTCAGTACATTATATATATATTTACTTTTAAAATTAAAAAGAGTATTCGTACCTAACATATTCTTGGACCTCTTTGCAATTTAGAAAGGCGTATATCCTTGCAGCGTAGTATTCTACTTCAGTGAGAAATATTTTTTCCTTTGTACCAAATGTCTCCCCGTATTTTTTATAGACCAAGAGAACTTCATCAGCACCATCTACACCCTCCTGATTGTTATCATTTCTAGGCAGATTTATTCTTTTAGTTACCACGTGATCTTCAAAATTATATGAACTAAAAGTTGATGTCTCTTAAACTAGATATGTATTTGTTATCGACCCTTCAACACTTGCCTTGTTCTTCACATTTTTATTTAATTTGTGAAGATACCTATCGAATGGGTACATCTATCTATACTACACTAGGCCAACAACTTTCACTTCATACGCTAAATGAAAGTGCAAGTTCTCCATTGAGTAAAATAAACTTGGAGGGGAGATCAGTTCTAGTTGTTATAATATTAACGGAATGTCACATTTTATATAACTCATATCTTTGGTGCAAATGAATATTGATGTGAGGTCCTTGAAGAACAAGCTCAATTCGGTGAGAGCCTTCCACACATTTGAAGAAAGCAGTTCATGAAAGGTTATGGGTATCAACTATTACATGTATACGTGACAATTATGGCTTTTCATCCCGATCAAATGCAATTCCTTCTTGTCAATGCAACGCCCCAGTTTTGATGCGTACCCATCTAGAAACTGAAGTTTTCTTACCCACTCTCACAATGTAGCTTTCGACAGCTTATCGAGTGTGTAACAAACTTTAGGATATTTTCCCGATCAGTTTGGCGTCATCTTCAAATGATTATAATGCTCATTCAACTATACCCTTGATCTAAAAGTGTCCTTGGTCTTCTCTTTGGCATTCATCACCATGTTGAATACATTGTCAAACACAGTTTCTCTATGTGCATAACAACTAAATTGTGGCGAATCAAATTTTTACTCCAATATGGAAAATCCCAAAAGATGCTTCATTTCCCCCAACCAGATGTTTTGGATATTTGTGCATTAATGAGTGATGCATCTAATTTAGTGACTTTTAGAAGCCCCGATCTTTCTATATCTGCTAAGATTTCTACCCCCAAATGGACGTTTGATAGTGGAGTCTTGATGGATCTTATTTTTCAAAAGCGTCATTTGTACTTTTAAAAATGATGACCACATTCAAGAAATTTTTAGTGATTATCGAACCACGATTGCTTCCCACTACACTTAAAGGTGAATGCGTCAGAGAGCTCCATTCAGTATGGACAAGCTGTTCGATCGACTGTGCTCCAACCGAACAACATAGAATACGCAGGGAAATTGCTAATTATACACATAAGGGCTGCTCGCAATTGAAAAGTTTGTTTTTTAGAGATATCATATGAGGGATCCCCAACCATTCCCAACTGATTCAACTTGGCGATTAGAGATTATAAAAACACATCGAGTTTGTCTTTCAGATTTATTGGCCGTGGTACAAAAATACTGAGGAACATGAACTATTCTTCTATACAAATATACGGAGGCAATATTTATGGTGTAACTATAACAAGCCACGAAGAATATTCTGCGCTAAAACTTCCAAATGGTTGAAAACCATCTGTACAAAGACCCAATCTCACATTTTGAATTTCAGCTGCAAAATCTGGATGAGTTTGATTGAAATATTTCCAAACTTCTAAGTCGGATGGGTGGCACATAACACCATCGTCAACCATGTGTTCAGCATGCCACCTCATGTCTTTTGTTGTCGCCTTAGATGCGTACATCCTCTGTAGATGGGGATTTAATGGAAAGTAGTACATCATTATGTATGCGGTGCTAACCTTCTATCGTTTTGTTTTTCCATGAGAAAAGGGTTTAAACAAAGGTTCATTACAAAATTTGCAATTGGTCAACTAAGATCATAACTCATCTCATCATTACACGATTTTTATATTGATTTATTGAAAAAGAGGCAGTATGAAGGTGGCTAAAAATGATTGAGTTATTTGTAAGGGCCCTATCCCATTTAAAAACCTTGTATTCAGTAGTATGATGTCTTAGTATTTGAATTCTGTTGACTAAAAAATTCTCCAGCATCTACCCTTAGTTCTCTAAGTACATATATATTTCAGTGCACCCGAGAACAAAAGAGGGGGTACTGAAACTAAAATTTTATAATCTAACAAAAAACGTTCATATAAGATGGGGCATATTACAATCATGTTCTCAAACTGTCCAAATATTGAATAATTCAGGATTTAGTATCAAATTCTCTATTCGATACTAAATCCCAAACGAGTATAAAGTATAGGGTGGGAGTGTATAAAGAAAGAATGTTGTCGATAATAAAAAATTTAAAATCCATTATCGGAGGGACTAAACCTCCCAGTCGGCGCCGTAAACCATGTCATCATCGACGTCTATATCAACCAATCACAACATTTGTACAATATCAACAAACCATAACATATATATTAAAAACTCCATCCACGTATTGATCACCACGGAATTTCAAAACCACCATTACCCATATTTTAAAACTCTTGAAAATCACCATCATTTATTAAAATAATTATAAAATCTGTTATTGGAAAGACGAAACCTCCCGGCCGGTGCCGTACACCACCTCATCACCGACATCTACCCAACCAATCATAACATGTATAAAATATCAACAAACCATAATATATATATTAAACACAACATCCATGTAGCGATCACCACGGCATTTCAAAACTACATCACCAACATTTTAAAATTTTTGAAAATCACCATCATTTTTTAAAATAATATTAAGATCTATTATTGGAGGGACAAAACCTCCCGGCTGGCTCCGTAAACCACATCATCACCGACCTCTACCTAACCAATCACAACATGTATACAATATCAGCAAAACATGACATATATATTGAAGGCAACATCCACGTACCCGTCAATTATATATAATCGCTCTATAATTACAAATTAAACTCTAAATGAAAACTTAATTGCAGAATTAACACTAATTGAAGACAATTATACCTATTTGAACCATAAATGAACCCTAAACCCTAACTATAAATTAACCCCGAAAATAAGCCATAATCTATAATCATCCCTAATTAACTCATAATTATATAGTAACCCTTAAATTAAATTCTAATTATATAATAACCCTTAAACTTACTCCCTAGTTATATAATAACCCCTAAATTAAACCTTAACTATATAATAACCCTCTAATTGAATGCTAATTATATACTTAACACTAATTGAAGTCAATTATACTTATTCAAATCATAAAAGACCCATAAACCCTAACTATATTTAACCCCTAAAATAATCCCTAAATTAACCCATATAATAAAATAACCCCTAAATTACACCCTAATTATATAATAACCCATAAATTACTCACTAATTATATAATAACCCCTAGTTGAATACTAATTATATAATTAACACTAATTGAAGTCAATTATATCTATTCGAAATATAAACGACCCCTAAAGCCTAATTATAAATTAACCCCTAAAATAAGCCCTACTTATATAATAATCCCTAAATTAACCCATAATAATATAATAAAACCTAAACTAAGTTCAAATTATAGGATATCCTCTAAATTACTCTCTAATTATATAATAACCCTAAATTAATCCTTAATTATTTATAACCCCTATTTGAATTCTAATTACATAATTAACACTAATTGAAGTCAATTATACCTATTTGAACCATAAAAGACCTCTAAACCCTAAGTATAAATTAACCCCTAAAATAAGCCTTAATTATATAATAACCCCTAAATTTACCTCTAATTATATAATAATCCCTAAATTAAACCCTAATTATATATAACCCCTAGTTAAACTCAAATTATATAATAAGCCCCAATTTCTACCCTAATTAGAAATTAAACACTAAAACTAACCCTAACTAATTCCTAAAACAAAATAAAAATATTAAAAAAAGAAATAACTTACTTCTACGGCGGCTAGAGGGAGAATGGAGGCTGGAGGTGGCGGTTCGATGATAGCGGATAGTGCATAAGTGGAGAGGGCGACAGTACGTCGATTCAACGACGGCTTGGTGGTAGGTGGCTCGGAGGAATGGAGACGGTGGCTGGACGAACTGGGACTAGACGGGGGGGGGGGGGGGGGGGGGCGACGACGGTTTGACGGAACGGCAAGCTGCTCAAAAAAAATCTTTGTACAGAGATTAAAGTTTATTTTATTGGTGTTGTTTGTGTGAAGAGAATGAAAGCAGAGGGGGCGACCTACTAATGATATTAGGTTAGTGCCGTGTGCAATAAAAGACCTCGAAAAAACCAAGGAGTCAAATTTCCCCTTAGAAAAACCCGAGGGGACAACTTTGCCATCGATATTTTCTGAGGGAAATTATTCCCCTTGGTTTTATTAATTAGAGAAAGTAGAAAAAAATGTATTTACTGATCAATTACTATTTTTCGTGGTTCCAAAACAACGAAACTCACCTCGTAGTATCTTCACTAAAATAATGACACATCATTATTTAAAATTTCCAATGGAATAAGTTGATCGATCATATCAAGGATACTATTAAACAAATTACACAACGCGTGTCAATACGTACATGTTCGGTGATAATTATCTATGAAAACCAATGTTAATATCATCTTACATGCGTAAAATAATACGATGTGGTTTCTTTTTATGCAATAATATATTTTTATGTATTTTTAACTATTTTTTTTAATTTAATGGGATTGAGGGTAAATAACCCCCTGGGTTTTATTAAATAAAAATTTTAAAACAATAGAAAAAAATGTAATTATCAATCAATTACTATTTGTCGTGGTTCTAAAACAACGAAACCTATCTCGTGGTATCTTCTAAAAAATAACGACGCTTCATAATTTACGTTTCTAATGGCATAAGTCGGTCACTCGTATCGTGGATACGATTGATTGAATCACACGACACGTGTCAATACGTACATGTTCGGTGATAATAATCTACCTCCTCCATCTGTTCAATCTGTCGCAATTTAGAGATTTCCTTGTCACATTCTATTTGTTATATTTATATTTTCAGCACAGAATCATTGTTACTTTTTACTTTTCCAATAAGAATTAAAAGTTACTTTACTAATTTTACCCCTATCATTTTACACTTTTAATTATTTTAAACAAAAGGATATTATGGTCATTTAATATCTATAAATGTAACACCAATCATCTTTCTTAATCTCCATGAAATGATCAATTGCGACAGATAGAATGAGAAGGAGGGATTATTGAACCCCGGGTTAAAATTATCTAACGTGCGTAAAATGATATGATATGATGATATGGTTTATTTTTACGCAATTATATATTTTTAAAAATATTTTTAACTATTTTTATTTTAATAGGACCGAGGCGACCTATATTCCCCAGAAAAAACACAAGGGGAAAACTTAGCCCTCGGGTTTTTCCAAAGGGAAATACTCCTCTCAGTTTTATTAATTAAAAAAATAGAATAAATATATTTACCGATCAATTACTATTTCTTGTAGTTCTAAACAACGAAATCCACCTCATGGTATCATCCCAAAAATAACGATGCTTCATTATTTTATGTCTGCAATGAAATAAGTCGATCACTCGTATCATGGACAATATTGATCGAGTTACACAACACGTGTCAATACGCACGTGTTTGGTGATAATGATCTACTCCCTCCATCCTGTTCTATCTGTCGCAATTTAGAAATTTCATTGTCACATTCTATTTGTTACATTTATATTTTTAGCACATAATTATTTTTAATTTTTACTTTCCCAATAAGAATTAAAAGTTACTTTACTAATTTTACCCCTATATTTATTATATTACACTTTTAATTATTTTAAACAAAAGGATATTATGGTCATTTTATAACTATAATTGTAACACCAATCATCTTTCTTCATCTCCATGAAATGGTCAATTGCGACAGATAGAATGAGGTGGAGGGAGTAATAAACCTCAGGTTAAAATCATCTTACGTGCGTAAAATGATATGATATGATATGGTTTATTTTTACGCAATTATAGATATTTTTTAAATATTTTTAACAATTATTTTAATTTAATGGGACCGAGGGGACCTATTCTCCCCCGGAAAAAGTCAAGGGAAAAACTTTGCCTCGGGTTTTTCCAGAGGGAAATATTCCCCTCGATTTTATTAAATAGAAATTTTAAGAAATAGAAAAAATATATTTACCGATCAATTACTATTTCCCGTTGTTCTAAACAGCGAAACCTACCTCGTGGTATCATCACAAAAATAACGGCACTTCATTATTTTATGTTTGCAATGGAATAAGTCGATCGCTCGTGTCGTAGACACGATTGATCGAATTACATGACACATGTCAATAAGTGCATGTTCGGTGATAATTATCTAGTATAATCCAGGTTAATATCATCTTAAGTTTGTATAATGATATGATATGGTTTATTTTTTGCAATTATATATTTTAAATATTTTTGGCTTTTTTTTTTTTAATTTAATGTGACCAAGGGGACCTATTTCCCCTTGGAAAAACCTGAGGGGAAAACTTTGCCCTCGTGTTTTTTCGAGGGAAAATTATTCCCCTCGGTTTGATTAATTAAAAAAATATAAAAAATATATGTACTGATCAATTACTATTTTCTGTGGTTTTAAAACAATGTAACCCACCTCGTGGTATCTTCATAAAAATAACGACATTTCATTATTTTACGTTTTCAATGGAATATGTAGATCGCTCATATTGTGGATACTATTTATCGAATTACATGACACGTGTCAATAAGTACATGCTTGGTGATAATTGTCTAGTAACACCCAAGTTAAAATCATCTTACATGCGTAAAATGATATGATATGGTTTGTTTTTATGTAATTACTAGTGTAATACCCGTGTTAACACACGGGTATATATATATGACATGTATATATATATATATATATATTACAATATTTAGTGTATTAAAAATACATAA
>BMAC01000625.1:336863-371554 GCA_014905375.1 Phtheirospermum japonicum | reverse complement strand
GTACTGGATATGGTGTTGATTATTTATATTATTGTTATGTTATTTATATTAATATTATTATTTTCATAAAAAGTAATCTCGTACATTTATGATATTCTAGTGTGAAGCACGTGATTTCGGCGGGCAAATATAAAATATGTTAAAAAAATAAAATTTATCACAAAAATAATTAAAAATGTGAATTATTATATGAGAAAGAAAAAAATATTGTTCACTTTAAATTTTGAATTTTCTTGCTTTGTTTATAATGATATCATTTTCGTCGCAACAAAGGATTTCCAACCCTTTATGCTCTTAACTATCAATATTGTGAAATAAAGATGACTTGTGCATTATACGCGAGTTTTATAATGACACTTTGGAAATATTTTTAATAGCTACAAAAATAAAATAAAAAATCTTAAAGTATGATTGTATTTTAAACTTATGTGGAGTCTCATTCCAATATAAAAATCGTTCAAGTTCTGGTATATTTCTATTTACATTACATCATTTTTACAATAAATAATATTTGATTGCATTTATACATGCAATCAACGGAATTAGTTGTTAAATATAGAAAATTATCCTTAATGTGACATTCAAACCCGAAGAAAATCGAAATTGTGAAAATATTAAGAACCCCTTGAGGGATATCAAATATATATTTTATAAGGTTATCATATTCATTCGAGAGATGAAAAATATAATTAAGATCGAGATTCTTGTAAATTTTGAAATTATGAGGATTCTTGTAAATTCCAAAAATATAATTAAGACCGAAATACTATGTCATTCTAAGAATATATATATGCAGTTTAACCCTATGAGGATTAGAATTTTTTGATTTAATGAATTAGTATATATTTGGTATGAATATTTTAGTTTAAGTATATAAATTATTAATATGAGGATTGATTAAGAAACAAATATGTGAGAATCTTATTCTTACCACTTATATATTTGGTACAATGATTAATTATTTTAAATATATTTTTGCATTTATACTTTAATTACCAAACATAATTATCATAAAATCTTTAAAATACTAATACTGATAAATTGACAAAGATTGGGGAAACTATCTTCGTAAAAAAAAAATACTAATAAAATCAAAATACTAATGCTAATACTAATACTTATTCGTATAATTATTTTAAGGATATTATTAATAGGTGGACCGTGAATTTTGGGTGATTAAATAGTGAGACTATCTCTCATGATACATATGAGAAAATTGGTGAGAGAATATATACGGACTTATACCTTCAATTCATCGAAAAAATAATTATTTATTTATCCCGGGCATTACTAAAAAAAAGTATAAAAATGTAATATTTATTTTTAAAAAAATGTTAAGTTTAGACGTGAATATTAAATACAAAGTAAAAAAGAAAAACTACTCAATTTAAAATTTGAAAAACTACTTTATAGACTATATTATTAATACGCGGATGTTGAGAAATAATTTATCAACATCAAAAAATTAATTGTAAATATAAAGAAAAAAAGGAAATATTATTCCCTTTAAATTTTGAAAAAACTCATTGTAAACCACATTAACTCTTTTATTTTGTATTTTACGCTGAAACAAATAATCTTCAATCATTTTTGCCTCTTAATTCTTAATAATGCATCATAATCTTCAACCATTTTTGCCTCTTAATTCTTAATATTTTTGCCTCATAAATTTTGAAAGATCGATTATCTTATTGGGCTCTAATTGATTTTAATTTCATTAAATTATTGATCAACTAATTTTTCTTATAGAGACTCGAGAATAATTAAGTTTTAAGATAAGACTGTCAAACAGTCTAACACGTAAGACTGTCGGACAATCTGACACGTGATTTCCCGTGAAATTCTAAGGCCAACCAATTATTCAGTTATAAGAAATTCTCAATCACAAGATAATATCCAAATCAACAATTCAACAAATTCAACATGCTCTCGAAAGCAAAAACACATAAGCAATTAATTGATTTAAAAACCAGTATCTCTGATACCACTGTTGGGAATCGAGGGTACCGTCGTGTAGCGGAAAATAAAAATTTTTAAATTAAAGGAAATTGAATCGAATTCAATTGACGACGGTCCAATTTTATAATCAATTAATTGAAACAATGTTTTTAATTGCTTTTAATAAATAGAAACAAATTCGATTTTCACAAAATCGAACGAGCATGATCCATTTCTATTTAATATATATATATAACAATTATATATAAATATATATTAATATATTAAATTTATATATATAACAATTATATATATATTAATATATTAATCATATATTTAATTATATATATTATATATATTATATATATACATAAACCATTTATATATATATATATATATATATATATATATATTATATCTAACAGCATGCAAAAATATATGCTTTACAACACACATATACATATATTAATACATCACTGCATGCATGCAAATCAATTATATAGGTATTTTCATAAACAAACCCAGCACTCATATGTTTCAAAACATCACACGCGCATTATTAAACACACATGCTGCATCATGACACATATATATCTTATATATATATTCACATACATATAACACAGCACACACACTACATATATGTCATACATATATATATATATACTGCACACCATATAACATTACGGCACATACAGCATATTCATTAACATATATATATCTATTTCATATATACATCAGGCACACACATATATATCTATATATACAGCACACACATATGTATCAACATACATATATATATATATTACAACACAGGCATATATCTATATATATATCAAACACCAGCCTTGTACCTCACGAGTCGACGGAATGCGACGGCGGGAAGCTCCGGCGGTGAGACAGGTTGCTCGCTACGGCACGGATGCGACGGGGTCCTCGGTTGCGCTGGCGACGACGGCGCCACTAGGCAGCGGAGAAGCGGCGTGCTGGCGGGGTGCAACGCTGTCGGGTGAGCGAAGAACTCCGACGCGAGGCGACGGTTCCGACGCGCCGATAGCAGAACGGCGTGGCGAGGCGGCTGCTTCAGGTGCACAGAACCTGCTGGCGTGCGGGACTCTGGCGACGGTTCGCGATCACGGCTTGACAGCGGTGCGACGTCGGCGCGGTGGCTGTCGGCGAGGAAGAAAGGAACTCCGGCAAACGGCAGCGGGCGTTCACAACATCGGCTCCACAGCGGCGGTGCTACAGCAACGGCGACTCCGACGACGGTGAGCGTCGTGGCTCCGGTGAATCGGTGTCACACACCGTATTACCCGACGTCCTTACGACGGAGCACTAGATCCGTCGTAGGATTGAGAACGACGGATACGAGAAACCGAGGACCGAACGATTCGGTGACGGCGGCCGACGGCGAAGCGGCGGCTGGGGTTGGACGGAGAAGATGCACTTGGTGGCTAGGGTTTTATTTCTGTTTTCCGAAAAAATGAAAACCCGTCGTGTGTTTTGTTTTTGGTTGGTTTCTCGTTCTTAAAACCCGTCTACTTATCCTTCTTCTTATTTCCATTCTTTTGTTTTTGTTTTTTAAACTCAAGCCCAACAATAATACAAAGTGGGCTGGAAATTGATGGGCTAAATTAAATACAAAACAAACCTTTAATTTAATAAAAACAAGCTCAAGCCCAATTCAAAATAAAAAGAAATAAGCCTTGGTCTTTTAATTAAATTGTGGGCTGACCCAATAAAACCAAACCTTTTAATTTAAATAGAACACTGGCCCAATAACTTTAAATGGTTTATTGGGTCGACTCAATTAAAATTAAAAACCCCATCGAAATTAAATTATTTCTCACAAACGATAATTCCAAAAAACATAAAAATTATATTTTCGCTTCCAGAATATTTTTCTCGTATTTTTCTCAATTCATATATGAATTGAGAAAAATACGAGAAAAATATTCTGGAAGCGAAAATATAATTTTTATGTTTTTTGGAATTATCGTTTGTGAGAAATAATTTAATTTCGATGGGGTTTTTAATTTTAATTGAGTCGACCCAATAAACCATTTAAAGTTATTGGGCCAGTGTTCTATTTAAATTAAAAGGTTTGGTTTTATTGGGTCAGCCCACAATTTAATTAAAAGACCAAGGCTTATTTCTTTTTATTTTGAATTGGGCTTGAGCTTGTTTTTATTAAATTAAAGGTTTGTTTTGTATTTAATTTAGCCCATCAATAGTTACATTACGTGCTAGATTATCTCACGGTTCTGCTAGACCAATCCACCGTAATAAAGTAACTTCATCAGGACCATACCTATGCAACTAGTATGGGACAAAAGATATGGAATGCCAATATGTATAAAAGATATTATTTCGAATAAGAAACGATTGTATTACAAGAGAATAGTCAGACCAGAGCCACAAGTTGGCTTGTTGGTCACCCTATTCTAACAATTCCTTCATAATTCTTTCTGCAAAATCAGCTCACATATTCCTTCCCAAATGAAAAATCAAGCAGATAATATTCCAAAATTGGAATAATAGTTGATTGCGAACTGGAAAAATCAAACAGATTCAATATTCGAGAAATTCGAATCGTGCGAATTGGTTAAATTCGATTCTCTGTCAAGGGTTTTCTTTTTTTTTTCTTTCTCTCCACTACACGGCGGGTGTGATTTTCGCCCAATCACTGCTCGGGATTCCGTACAATGCATCAGAGAATCACATAATTGAATGGGTTATATGCTGATTCTCAATCGATTTAACCCAAGTTTGGAATTCTCCCTATATATAGTAGTGTAGTAGGTTTTTTGAATTTTTACTGGTTTGACCCAGAATACGAACACAACACCTCCTTCATAACAGCGAGTGAAGATACGAGCATGCCTCCTCCTCCGTAAGTTTTCTGTTTTTGTTTTCTCTTTTTTTTTAATATACACAATGGCTCCTTGTTTTTATGGCTGTCACGGCACTCGGAACCTAGTATCCTATTTTTATTTTGATAGTCTATTATTTGGTTTACGTATGTAGTCTATTATTTGATTTGTAGGGTTAAATGTGAAATTTCTGATAAATCGGCGCCAATGTAATTTATGAAAAAATTACAGACACCTGTTGTCATTTTGCATACTAGTATGTAATTGCCGTAGTCTGTCATTAAGTTTGTATTCTGGAATGAGAAGGAGATGTAGTGCGCAATTTTCCAAATATGTATTAATTTGTGAGAGATGTACGTAATTGCTGTTAAGTGAAACATGAAGTATGGAAATGAAAAATGGTTTGGTATCTTTCTGCAAATCTATTCTTGAAACTATGATATTCCACCTGCCAATCTGACTTTGTGAAAGGGAGAAAACTGAGAAAGAAGAGATTTTGTTAATACGACTTGGCATTTCCATACTGAATTCCATATTAAATTTTCATTGGCCATTACATACTGTTTTCTAAATTCCATACTAAATCTATTCTGAATTCCATACTCAACTTTCATTGACAATTCCATACAGTTTTCTTGCTTTGTAAAAGGAATTGTACTGTCTATGAGCCAAGTAGTCTAAAAGTGGTTTTCTGAATCTGCAAATCTATTCTTGGAACTATGATATTCCACCAGCCAAATCTTATTTTGTACATTATTATGCAAATATCAATGAAAACTCAGTACGGATTTCTAGTATGTAATTATTGGTTTGCAACTTGTTTTATAGTTCATAATACTATACACTGTCATTGAAAAAACATCTAAAGTAATTTTATTTAGTATCCAAATTACAGACTTTAATATTGTTTTTTTTTACCATTTTGATAATAGGTTACTGGTATTATTATCAAATCTGATGCCAGTAAAAAAATACTGAAGTCAACTAAATACGCAATCCAAATTATTGTTTTGTTGTACAGATACTTCTCATATTCCATATAGGTGCAGTTTGTGCATTTATTTCTTTCCTTTTCTTTTCCCTTTTTTTTTCCTTCTTTTATTTGCTAAAATTTGCATTTCTTTCTTAATCCCTTTTTTTTGTTTGTTTGTTTCCTACTATTGTATTGCCACATCAGTATATATTTTGTTCCCACTTTACAGCTGTTTCCTAAGTTATTAGGGCAACACTCTTGTTAGGCCGGACTAACAGAACATTCGTTAGGCCAAAATTTCATATCAATACATTATAGTGCAAAAACCAATACAATATAATAAAAAACCAATACATCATAGTACAAAAACATTACAGTACAAAAACCAATACATCATAGCACGGGTCAGAGATTTATGAAATACTAATACTTTACATTATAAAAACCAATACATCACAGTATAAAAACTAATACATTATAGTATCGAATCAGATGGCCTAACGGGTCATGACCCGTTAATCTGGCCTAACACAAGTGTTTGTCAAGTTATTATCATCAACCTAACACAACAACAAAGCTCAGCATGTAAGACTTAATGATTAAGGTCCAATATGGTAATTTACACAAAAACATGATAAACCATTAAAAAAAAACACTGTTGGATGAAATTAAATACCTCCAAAAAATTTTTTTGCAACAGTTTCAATTTTTTGGTCAGGAAAAGAGAAAAGAACTAGTCAGTATGGAATAGTCAGTATGGAATTATTTAATTGTCCTAGTATCTAATCTGTAATTTTCAACTAGCATGGTATTCAGTATGGATTTCATCCCAGTTATAGTAGAGAATTATATGTCAAGTTCGTAATTTATATTTCGTCGTGTTTATTAGCAAATGAACAATAGTAGCACGACAAGTTTCTACTAGTAACTAGTCTGTAATTGGTAGTTTGTAAATCATTCTTCTAGTAGTACGGAATTCATCATGGTTGTACTATAGAATTCATCTAGTAGTATGGAATTCTATGTATTAATTTGTTACAGATAGTATGTGATTTTATGAGCAGTTCAAATTTGATATTAAAGGTTTTGTAATATGAAATAATATCCTGTAATCATAATTTTATGCATTTTCATTTGTTAAGCATTGTTTTACGGAGCATCGGAGGGATAGGTCAAAACCTGTTAGCATGATGTGCCCGTCTTCTCGGACGAGGATGTTTTCGGGTGTGAGGTCGCGGTACACGATTCTGAGCATGTATAGGTATTCGAGCGCGAGAAGGACCTCAACAACATAGAATCTGCAAGAAAGGAATGTTAGATGTGAATCAGTCGACAATTGTTCAGACTTGGTTACTATGTTCAGATGTTTATGTTTGATTGATTTATGTCAAACAGGACGATTAATTAATATTGTCAACATATTATGTAATAGAAATATGAATCCAAATGCATATGAAAAATATTTTTTTTAAAAATTGCATGAGTATTTATTTACAAATTCCTGGTATCATCTTTTCTATATGTATATAGACAATACACTGAAATAGATAACAACACAAAATAGAAGAAACTCATGTAAGCAAATAGAGAAAAGACAAAATAAGAGAGAGAGAGAGAGAGAACCTGAAAATAGATGTTTTGGAGCTTGACCTCTACTTGGCTTTTGCTAGCAATTGATATTTATTTAGTCTAATTTTCATGGAATTAAAAAATGGAACAAAAATTTTCTTGCAATTATTAGATGATATAAGGAGAGCATTTTCAACATGGGTCGGAAAAATGTGCGACTTGAATTTGGCTACTCGCTTAAACGTAGTTTGCCAATTTGGAGACGACATCTAGCATTGTAGTTTGTTTTTATGCTAAGGTAATTTGGAGTACAAAAGTTGGATAGTTATTTGTGCTACACTTTGTTAGGATATATATAGATAGAGATGACAAGGACTTGGTAATAAAAGCGTGGCGTGAGAAAAATGGGTGTTTGATACAAAAACACATAGTCGGTTATGATTGCGTGAAAATAAAATGAGAAAATAGTAAGAGAATAAACAGTGTTTTAAGAGAGAGATTGGATAGTGATTCCAATTAAGAAGGAAAGTAATTGTGGTTTTGAAGAGAAAGATTGGAATTAAGAAGGAAAGTAATTGTGGTTTTGAAGAGAAAGATTGGAGAGTGATTGTCATCTTACATTATGTTTTAAGAAGTGCATCAAATGAGAATTTTCCCTTAAATCAAAACAAAGATTTATCAATCACCCCAAACTCAACCATGATATATTTGGAATTAAGTAAAATTTTAAAAACCATCCATAACAAACACACTTGAATGTAATTAAATCTCTCAATAGACAAAAATTTATATAAACGCGGCCGACAAGGCTAGGTGATATTTTTCCCGAACCGGTTCTCGATTATTTCCAATACGAGTCCCTCGGTAAGGTCGTGTTTGGCACACAGACTTTTCGCTTTAGCCCTCAAATCGTCCCAGTGAGGAACCAAAATTAAATAAATATAAAAATAAATAAAAATCGAGAGTATGTAGCATTTAAAAAAGAAAATTTAAAACATGTACCGGGACGCTTTTGACAAAGGCGTCCTACCTATTAAATTAAATAAAAAATAAACAAAAAATCGCAACAATACTTACCTAATTTAAAAAGGAAAAAAAACAATATATATATATATATATATATATATATATATATATATATATATATATATATATATATATATATTAAAGTATAAAATAAACTAATATTCCTTCCTCATTCTCAATGGCAGAATTAGGAAAGAAATAATAGAGATATAGAAATAGTATTTGATTATTTTGATTTTTTATGTTGTTAGTATATTTTTCACCTTTAAAATGTATAGAATTACGTAATAATCATCATAGATTATAGAATATATTAATTACTCATATACTTTCCATTGATAAAGATGAAATATGTGCACAGTGGGTGCAAAACGTAATTAATGTATGTTTCCATTCTTATCCAAACCAATCGTTTCCTTCCTTTCCCAAATCACTAGACGATTATAAATTTATAATAAATCAGAATCTCGAAATCTATTACACAAATCCAAAATCTAACTAAAAACATTAAACATTTATTTTTTAAAAAAAATTAAAAATGCATCACGTTATAGCTTTTTGAGTATATTCATCAAGAATTGACAATGTTAAAATAGGTTTGGCCCATATGGATCTGTACGCTCCTCATCACGACCCAAAATAACCACAGTAATAAGTGGATTGTAAAGAACAATTATCTTGAACTCCCATTTTGTAAAGAGTTGTAATTTTTTTTTGAGATTGATATTATATAATTTGAAAAACTTTATGAACTATTTAGAAGAAAGAAAATGAGCAAACTGCAGAAAGACTGTATAATAATTTGTTCTTTTTGTATAATATACAGAAATACACAGTCCCGTTAACTCGCCAAGTAGAACACTTCTCTATCGTGCGTCAAAGACTTGTGTTCGAATTGGGGCAGACTGCAGTTCAAGAACACTTGTCTAAGTCCCTCTTTCCCATCGTAATTGGCAGCAATGAAATTATATACTATTTCATAGCTGGCTCCAAAGACAGCAACTCCTCTCAACAACATATTACTCTAATGGTCTCCACCCTCAAACGACTGCTCAAGGTAAAACTTTAATAAACACTTCATACAAATGATACATTGTTGCATTCATCAAGTACTTTAACAGAAATAAAACCTCGTAAAAAAGTTGTATTATTGTATGCACATGCAATAATTCACATTTACTTTAAAATGTCTAATTTGCTATACCCTTCGAATTTAGGGTATATATGGTCTAGGAGCGCGCAATATTTTAAGACAATCACTCGATTGTTTGATGCTATTAAACTACCATAATGGACACAAGCATAACATGTGATTCAATCTCCACTTATAGGAGGTATGATATCCAATTCGTTTCTATCTTTAAGAACGGCAGATTCGGGGGCATATTCATTGTTTAGAGTGAGCACCATACAATTACGTATCTCTTCAAGGCATGAAAATTTGGAAATAATCCTATTCAAGCAACCGTGAGAGGTGGTACCTGGTGAAACTTCCAAGGACGTATCCGTTATTCCGGTTAGATCTCTTGCTCGGGAAAATAACATATGTTGCATATTAATATACAACATATGATCCTTTTTGTTGTCATCTTCACAGTCCATCTCTTTGAGTATATTTACATGACTCGTGGCATACATAATCAGGTTTCCTGCAAAGTACAACCATGTTTTTAAATTTTCAAGACCAACATTTTTGAATGACGTAAAAAAAATACAGTTTTAACTGATCAATTTTCCAAAAAACTCAGGAAAAAAAAAGAAATAAAGAATAATTAGATCAAAACATAAACATAGGGAAAAAAAATAAAATCTGCCACAAAGCATATAATTGGATTTGTAAAATTATTGTTCATAAATGTTCGTCTCAAAAATTAATAATTGCATTATTTACATAAAAAGGAATAAACACACACCAAAATAAATAAATATGCCCCTGAATCGTCGTTTAGGGTACAAGGAATAAACGAACACAAACTTAATCAATATTCACCACAAATAAAATAATAGTTGTTGTTTAGGGTACAGGGAATAAACGGACACATAAGAAAAAATAGATATTATATGGTTGGTGATTAAAAATGCCCAATAACTGCCCGATAAGTAACAAAATATAAAATGATGATTAGTGATTTGATTCAATCAAGCCAACAATTATTGAAAATGCACTTGGTATCATGGGAAAATTGGACTTATCCATCACCAATGCCAAAATCTCACTATAAAGTTGCAGGTCTTTTATCCGTTGCAGTAAAATTGTAAAACCCACAACACAATTTCACCTTTTCTTTAATCATGGGGCTTCAAACACTGCCATCAAATTATATTTATGTTACATAGTTTTCAAGGTGCAAAAAAATATATGAATTAAAATCACCGTGAAAAAAAACAGTAAAACCACGTGTTATTTCATAATTTCTAAAGGGTAAATTATAAATTAGAAAATTTGTAAAAGAAATAAATTTTCAAATTATAATCTGAAATGAAGTAATAATAATAATAATAATAATAATAATAATAATAATAATAATAATAATAATAATAATAATAACAATAATATATTAAATTCACCCTTTTTCAACACTCACAATTTTTTTTTCCTTCTTTTTTGTTTGGAAGAGATGACCTACAACTTTCACTATGATGCATTACAGAAAGCTGAAAAATCGTTTGAAGTACTCCTAATTTTCAGAAAATCCAAACACGTGAAACTCGACCCAAAACCCATTAGCGTAGTAAATAGAAAGATCTATGTAGTAAATCCGACCCCAAACCCAAAAATTTGTCAATAAAAAACAATATCAAAACAAATGTAAACCCTAATCCGAAAATAACTAAACTCATCAACTTTATTAAATAAAATATTAAATAATTGTACTCCTAATCCGATTTATTACTTGTCCGATAACGTCTTTGACGGCCGCTGCCGCTGCGGAAGTGCGGCTGCGATGAGAAGGAGATGCATATCCACGTCATGACGCTAACAGCCTCCATGGTCAGCGCTATGGAGGAGAGTAAGGAGATTGTCGAGCTTGATAAGGAGATGATGGAGAAGTTTTACGGCGGCGGAGCTCCTCCCGGTTGTAATTTCAGCTAATCCGCCGTAAAAATTAATACATGGATTTATAAATATGAAAGAAAATTATTTAAACTGAATGAAAAGTATATCCAAACAAATCTAAGAATAATAAAACAGATCGATTACAACGGCGGCTGGAGAGAGGAAGAACAAAAAATTACAAACCCTAGTTTTCTGAGCCTCAGTTAAATGGAAAAAAAAATGTTATTTATACCACCTCAAATTTTGGCCTCGTCCCAAAATAAATTTCAATCAACCACAACACGATACCTTAGTGGAGACACCATATTCAACCACCTATTCCTCAGAATGCTTTCCATCTGACACATTAACATTAAATAGTTAACACATTTAATAGCAGTGGTGGATATTTACGTAATTGCGCTTGATAAAACATAATTTGAGTACATAGGGACAAGGATCCTTGTCATCGTATAAAGACACGTCTTAAGAAGAAGGTGGGGCCTTAACTTATTTTCACCGTTGAACCCATGTCACATTTTGAGAAATTACGCTGGCCCCACTCGCCTTCCACTTTGAGAACGTGTCAACAATTAATCAAGCCCTTCTGCCTTGCCAACGGTAAGAAAAATCTAAAGACCCAGCACGATCACCGCCTTCCGTAATCAACGGCCCCAATTTATTTGTCGTACTTCAAGAAGATCGAGAAAAACGATGATATCATGAGACGGCGATGTTGACGTGCCGTATACCAACATGTCATGCATGATATTGGGTCCAATCGCTACTGCAGCAGACCGTAGATGGCCCTACGTAAAAGAGAAATGCGGTAGACGTGGAGTTTTGTGATGTAGTTTAGTCTACCGTAGGCCCGTCGGTGAATTGGCGCCACGTCATTCTTGGTCACTTTTCACTACTTGCATTGTAGGCAATGGGCAGAGTTGGCGACTGGAGGAGTAAAACAATTTCATTTGATGCTTTTTCACCGGAAAGAAAAATTTGAAAAATTCGACGGATATTATTGACAGACAATAATTCGTCGATAAAATACCGATATTATTGACGATTTTTCCGACGACACCAATTGCCGACGGAATCCCGACAGAAACACGTTGTCGATGTATATTTTTTTTAATAAAGTGCAAAAAATATATTTAAAAAATGAGAAAAAGATATGGGGGGTCTGAGTCCCCTACACGACCAGTTGACATCAGAGAGAATAAGTTTGGGGGGCCGAATCCCCTACAGGACCAAACATACACTAAAAGTTTTTCAAATGATTATCTTCTAGATGCTCGGGAGCTAATCTAAAAGAGGCAAAACATTAATCATAATCTTTAATGTCGGACCACCGTAAACCAGCAGCCATAGACATAATTTGATGAGGAATAGAGGGCCCTGTCTCATCGAGTGTAAACTCGTGACAGGGGTGGCTCGCTATGATCTTGTCCTTAACTTTTTGTAAAAGAAATTGGGGCACAGTGTTAGGGTCATAAATCGTGAGGGTACGATCAGAAGGGGCTACTGGGGCAGACGAAGCGGGAGAGTTAGTCCCAAGAATCGGAACCGGGGTGCCACTCACGGCACCTCTGGCTAAGAATCTGCCGACAAGGGTAGGTAACGAAGTAGAAGGGAGAGAGGTGGACAGACCCTCCCCAACCGAAGGGTGTGAGAAAACAGGAACATCAGAGGGTTGAGAAACAGGGGCAGCAGTGGGTTTAGGAAAAGGGTTTCCAGAAATGAGGCCTGAGGGAGGCTCCGAAGAGAGGGTAGTCGGAGACTCCGAATCAACGCCGGACTTCAAAGCATTAAAAGCGTTAGATGTCATCAGGGGGGGTTGAGTGGGGTCGTTAGTCGGGCGAGAATCTGTACGGGAATGGGCTGTGATCTCTGTAGGGTCCGAACGTCGACGACGTCTGTTGTTAACCATGTGCCAATCATCCTTGTTAACATTTTGCACGTTATGGGATTGTGGGAGGGACAAGAACCAACCAAGTGTCCCACTGTCTTGCAGAAAGAGCAAAAATCTGGTAGGTTCTCATATCCAATGGAGATATACCCGCAGTATCCCTCACGCTTGATCATCATCGTCTCGTGCAGGGTATTCTCGAGGTTAAGCTCAACCAAAACACGAACAAAATGGCCCACCGAGCCATTAAGAGATCGCTCATCAATTTGTAGAGGGACTCCAACGACTCTAGTGATATTAAAGATGAAAGAGTGATCCCAGTATTCAATAGGTAATTCGTAGATGCGAATCAATACCTGAGACGAGGCCGAAGGGACCTTGTAGGGGTTGAAATCCGGGGTCCAGGGGAAGAGCCGTGTATATCTCCGTCAACAAGTTCTCAGAAGGTTGGCGGCAAAAAACCCGCCAAAAATGCCCACGGAAATCATCCGTCAACCATATTAAAAAAAATAATAAATCGGATATTAATTGTCGATGGATATGTGCTCGTCGGCAACGCTGGTTTCCATTTACCGACGGAATATTGTCCGTCGGCATAGCCGAATTTTTCTACTGGCGACTTTACCGACAGATTCTTGTCCGTCGGTAAACTTAATATAAGTAACCATTCCAGCGGTCAGATTCATTTCACACCCCACAACCAAAGGTAGGGTTAGGGCTCGCGAGAGGAGTCGTCGTCGCCGCTACTGTCGGAGCCGTCGCCGCCGTCGGAGCACCGCTGGAGCCGTCGAAGAACCGTCAACATCATATATTAAGGTATGTTAGCTTTTTAATTCAAATACAATATATTTTATTTTATTTTAGGGTTTTAGTTTAATTTGATTTGAATTTAAGAATTAGATTTTGAGAAATTGAAATGGGGTTCAATTTAGGGATTTACGCTTGATTTATGCATTTGTGAATGATTTTAGAATTAGGTTCCATTTATGCAATTAAGTTTATTTTTGGGTTTAATTTATAATTATTTATAAATCGGATTCGATTATAAATATTTGTATAAAATTAGGGCTAATCAGGTTGTGTTTAATGTATGTTATTATTTTTAGTTATATATATATATATATATATTATGATTGATTGATTCATGTTGTGATTGGTTGGGTGGACGTCGGTGATCACGTGGTGTACGGCGCCAGCCGGGAGGTTTCGGCCCTCCAATAATAATTTTTAATTTTTTTTAACTGATGGTGGTTTTAAAAAGTTTTAAATTGTTGGGGATGGTGGTTTTGAAATGAAATGTGGTGATCGGTATGTGGATGTTATGTTTAATTAAACATAACATCCACATACCTATCACGACATATATTATGGTTTGTTGATATTGTATACATGTGATTGATTGGTCGATATTGTCGATTGATATTATTGTTTTTAAATATTGTATGATTAACATAGTAAGAACAATAGGGAGTTTGATTTAATTTTGTTGTTTAATTCGGTTTAGTATCAAATATGTAGTTTGATACTAAAGTTTGAATTATTTTCTTTTACAATACGTACCTTAGACCCGTTTGGAATTAGTACCCGATATCGTTCCCATGAGAAATTGGATAATTAGTACTAAATTTTCTTTTTGTTATTTAATTGATCAAAAGGTGATTGTGATTACGAACTACTAAACTAGAAATAATAACAAAATATTGATCAAACAAAAGTTGAAAAGCTACAAGTTGTTTTGATGAAAGAATATATGAGAAAAACATGTTTGAATATTGAATCCACCTAAGCTCACCTTGTGGTCGTACCCAAATAAATTATCATAACCCCTTGAGGATTATGAAACCCACATACCAATTCGCGCTTTCAAAAACTGTAGAAGTTCACTAATTTAATTAAAACCACGAGTTTGGAGTGCTCTAATCCAAACTTCAAGTTGATAAACTTGAATATCTTCCTAATTAAAAATCCTAAGATAGAAATGTCAACAATTAAACTTCACTACTAGGTTTCACCCTAATCCGGAGGATTTATGTCGTCCTAAATCTATGATTTTATTATACTCCTTCTAATTGTGTGTGTTCTTACTCTACTTCTCTTTATTTGATTAAAATTAAAGAACAAACCCAAATCAATAAATCGGAATAATCAGAAAACTAATAAAAACACAAGAAAATTGAATGAAAAGTGTAAAATAATATAAATCAACCAATACCTAATCACAAGTTAAATCTAGGTTTCATCCCATCCAAACACATTGAAGTTTAGTTCATGTTTGAATAGAAATCAAAATAAGTGTAAAAAGATAAAACCAAGAAAACTACTTCCCTAGCTAATCTTCAAAGTATGTGGGAGATTTTCTTCAAGATCTCCTTCAAATCTCTTCTTGTGTCTATCTCTTGTTTATTATTATATAGCCTCTCCAGAGTTTCTTAAAGATATTCTAAGGCTCTTATTTATAGTATTTTTTCATAAAATCCCCTGGAAATTAGAGAATACGGGGTCTAAAATCATAAAATCGCACTGTTTGGTAAAAAAAAATGAGAAACAGGACAGAAACAAGGCCAGACTAAACAAAACCATGGCCCGTCCTTCTTTTCATTAATAGACACGTCGGTGAAAAACACGGTCGTATGTATCACTCTACTTCTCCTCTTTACTTTTCTTTGTGCTTTGAAATGTGGGCATGTTTTGGAACACACCTAGGGCGTGTTTTTATTGATTTTTTGATGTTCTAACTCCATTTGTGTGTTATTTGCTTACCATTTTGTTTACTCAACCTATGCTCTTTTATACATAACTATCATTGCACTCTAAATACGCCCAAATTTGTTTCTCTTCAACGCTCCTACATAAATACAACTCAAAAGTGAAAAGAACAAGAAGACGCAATGAAAATGACTACTAGACACAAGAAAAACACTAAAAAAAAAAAAGCAAACAAAATACTTATAAACATGCTTGAGAAGACGATTATCAAAATACCTCCAACTTAGACGTTTTGTTGTCTTTGGGCAAAATAATCTAAAGTTGAAGAAATACAATGACAACCTAAAGGTTGAGAACATCCTCAACAACTACAACCACTTCATTAACCATCAAGCTAGTAAGTAATAAATAATAATAATAATAATAATAATAATAATAATAATAATAATAATAATAATAATAATAATAATAATAATAGTGCAAAAAGAGAACTATAAAACTAACTCAACAAGTCATTCCAAAAAACCGAGTCAACGAACAACAATGTAGACCAACTATTCCTCACGAAATAACTCTTTTCACTCAGGTGGTAATTACGTAGATAGAGCTCTCAAATCACAAAATATCAAAACATTGTCCACACAAGCTTGCACGTAAATCACACCTTCTCCAACTAAAAATGAATTGAAGTGCATGGATGCCAAGGGTTAATGGGTTGTAATGAGGGTAGAGCCGAGAATGGGTAAAGGAAATTATGTAAGCTTAAAAGATTCGGAAAAACACACAAAGACACCGTCTAAAAAATTATAAAAAGTATACTAAAAATTAAATAAATAAAAGTTAATGAGCATAATTACTAAACAAAACACATATATTTATAATCTAAGAAATAGAGAACACACATATTACTTATATCTTAATCTATTATAAAAATTCATAATAGCTTCTTCTTTTCCTCTTTCAACTTTCTTTATTTTTTCTTTTTCCTTTTTTTATTCTTTTGTTATTTCAGCTATGGTATAGAAATTACTTGTAATCGGGAGAGAGACTATAACAAAAATAAATAATGAAATTACAATATAATAAAACAAAAAGAACTAAGAAAATATTAAACAACTCGCACGACAACCAATACATAGCATGGGGAAAACCAAAATTGGTTACTATGGCTTGTAATGTGAGTTATAGTGAAAGAAAGATACTTAAGGTTTACCAGGGGAGATATTTCAAGGTAATCTTATTGAAATAACACACTGATAACAAATAGATTAATATGGCTTCCAAATAAGGACGTGTAGAACCGTGCAAGTTCTAGAACAACCAATAATGTGCGACTCACCCACAAGCAACGAAAAGGAGAAGAATATGTAATGTATGCTCATAGACTCAAATCTCACTAAAAATCGGGTTAAATATGTTGAATGCAAACGTTTCCCATCTATTGATATATATATATATATATATTATTTTTAAGAAAGATATACTCTTATAAATATAAATGTATATATAGCTTTTCAAATTAACTTAGCAAGAGTATTATGTGTCATGAAATTGTGATGTCTTGTAACTAAATATGCCTGAACCTAAACCAATGAAAAAAAAAAGGACACTAAACCACCCCCGACTTAAAAGTCTACATTGTCCCCAATGTAAAGACTTAAAGCTGGGTAAAAAAAAAAACACAAACTAAATGACACAAAATAGATGAAAAGATATAAAATAAATGAAAAGCAAACAAAATCACCTTTTCATTACGGCAAAAAAATGTTCCAGAGGAGGTGGAAGTCAGAGTGTTAGAGTGCGTTAGAATGGTAACATGGTATCTTGGTGAAAGAATTAGCATCTCTTGCCTACGTTCGTCAAAATAAATCTCAATATGCGACAACCTACACAACACCGAAAGATATCACCAAAACTAACTATTAAACTCCTCTTACTTCTTTAAGAAAAATAACAAAATGCATGTAGAACACCAGGTTACCTCCCGGTACGTGCTTCTTTATAGTCAATTAGCTGGACTATTAATGGTAAGGCGTCATGTAGGCTCGTGCAAACTCTCAAGATTGTATACAACCTTTGGGTTCTCCTCAACGTCCTCACCATGGGAATGTTTTAGGCAATACCCATTAAGTTTGAGAACATCATGGTCATTGCTTGTAACCTCTATATTCGTCACATTAAATAAACTTTTCCATCTCAATTTCAACTTCATAGGGAAAAAAATGATCGAATAGAAGATAATAGGACCAAGTCCCCTAGTTGGAATTTTCTAGGTTTATCAATCTCTTCAACATACGGACTTTTGGCTCTCTCTTTGGACTTTTTACACAACTCAATTGGAACCGTGCCATGTGAAAATTCATCAAAGCATTTGACAAAAAAAAAGCATCATCTCTAGCAAGAGCATTAGATATCTTTAAAACTACTTGTTCATCCTCAACTCTCAAAGTCAATAGCCCATCATGCACATCAATAATTGATTTAACATTAGCTAACAAAGGACGTCCTAATTTGAAGGGGACTTCTGCATTAATATGCATGTCAAGAATCACAAAAAAATCAACTAAAAAAACAAACTTATCCACTTTCAGAGTACAATTTCTATAAGAAACCCTAGGATATATAATTGTCCTATGTGTTGATTGAAAACCAATTTTAGTAGGCTTAGGTTCGTCTAATCCTCAACTTTTGAATACGACATCAAATTAAAAATCGTCCCTAAACCCATTATTGCTTGATTAATAGATACACTACAAATACGAAAAAGGAAAGTAAATATCCCTAGATCTTGATGCTTTTTCGTGGTAACTTATTTTGTATGATGGTGGAGAACTCCTCGTTCAACTGTACCATAGATAACTCCTCAAGCTTCTACTTATTTGAAAAAAGGTCTTTCAATTTTTTTTTATAATTGCGCATTTGTGAAAGAGCCTCAACAAGTAGAATGTTAATATTAAATTGTTTAAAAGGTTAGAGAATTTTACCGAATTGGTCCTCCTTGCTCTCCTCGTAAACTCGGCCTGAATAAGGAGCTTTTAGCTTGTACTCGGTACAACCTTCTTTATCTTCTCGCATGGGTGTTCCTCATCGGTGATGGGTTTCAGAGCAATGACTTCATTCCTTCTCAATGGTGGATCTTCTAAATACCTATCACTTTTGAGGGTGACTGCATTAACATATTCTTTAGGATTTGGCTGGGTGTTACTAGGAAAGCCCCATTGTGGACTTTCCAAACACTAACTTAGAGATTTGTCCAATTTGGACCTCTAAGTTATGAATAGAATCCTCTGGATTTCTCATAGATGTTTCAATGGAGGTGAAACGGGATTTAGTGGTTTGGAAAATTTTCATCATCAATTACTTCAAATTTGTCTCGTGAGGCTGCATGCTGCTCCTATGGATGAAACCCAAGGGGTTGATCGGTCGTCGATTAGGCTTGGTGGCTCCATGAGAAATTGGGACGTTTCCTCTAAAAAGGATTATACGTGTTGCTTATCTAAATCGGGCAGTCATGATTCATGTGTGGACCACCACAACATTCACAAAGAATCACCTACATAAGTCGAGTAGGAAAAGCTAATGTGTCAAGTTTTTTACTTAGTGCTTCCACTTGGGCCGATAGGGTCACCATCGCATCCATATTATAGAGATCGACTATTTTACTCGACTTACTTTGAGCCAGTTACCATTGGTACCCGTTCATCACCATTTCTTCAAACAACTCTTGAGTACCCAAAGATGTCTCATTATTTATTTTCCCACCCACTGCAGTGTTGATCATTTGTCTGGTCATCATCGTTAACCTATTATAGAAGGTCTGAACTTGCATCTAAAGGGGTAATACATGGTGTGGAAACTTGTTTAAGAGCTCCTTGAGATACTCCCAAGTGTCGCAAATGGTCTCATTGTCAACTTGAGATAATAAAGACATCTCATTTCTTAGTCTTTGGGTATTGGCAGTGGGAATATATTTTTGTAGAAACTTTTCTACCATCATTTTCCAAGTTGTGATGGTACCTCTTTGTAGCATATTCAACACTGGTTAGCTCGACCTATCAAGGAAAAAGAGAAATGGTGTAGGTGAATAGCATCATCGATGGCCCCATTGATCTTGAATGCATCCCAAATCTTGAGAAAATTTGCAATATGGCTATTAGGATCCTCGTCTTGTAGCCCTCAAACTGAATTGTATGTTGCACCACTTGTATTATGTTAGACCGAATTTCAAAGTTATTCATGTTAATGCTCGGTATCACGGTACTCAGCTCTGTCCCATTGAGTGACGGCTTGGTGAAATCGGACATAGTAAGCGGTGGCTAGGCCATCACTAATTGCTTTTATTCATCCGTCTCGTCAACCTTGGCTTTCTCTTCAATCTTAGCCAATTCTTCGAATGCACTAGAGGAATCACACCTATAATAGTGTTAAAAAAGTCAAGAAAATCAAACGAGTAGAAATGGGATAAGAAAAAACTGACTAAAGAAATATAAATAAAGATTTTCTAATATCACAGTCTTTACAACAGAGCCAAAAACTTGATTACTAAAAAGTTACTCTACAAAATTCCCTAAAAGTGCACTTGTCATTTATAGAGAACCGGATATCATTCCCACGAGAACTGGGAATATTAGTACTTTTATTATTTAATTAATCCAAAGCTGATTGTGAATACGAACTACTAAACTAGAAATAATAACAAAATAAGAAATAAGTGATCAACAAAAGTTGCAAAGTTAGAAGTTGTTTTAAAGAAAGAATATATGAGAAAAACGTGTTCGAATATTGAGTCTCCCTAAGTTCACCTTATGGTCATACTCAGATAAATCATCATACCCCCTTGAGAATTACGAAACCCACATACCAATTCGCGTTTTCAAAAATAGTAGAAATTCACTAATTAAATTAAAACCACAAGTTTTGAGTGTTCTAATCAAGACCTTAAGTTGATTAACCAAAATATTTTCCTAATTAAACCCTCAAGAAAAAAATGAGAACAATTGAATTTCTCTATATTAAGTTTCACCCTAATCCGAAGTATTTATGTCGTCCTATATCAAAAATTTCATAAAACTCATTTGACTTGTTTGTGTTCTTACTCTACTTCGCTTTATTTGATTAAAAGGAAAGAATAAACCTAAATCAATGAACCAAAATTATCGGGTTGAGAAAATTGATAAATACACGAGAATTTCAAATAAAAAAAATAAAATAATATAAATCAATACCTAATCGTAAGTTAAATCCATGATTCATCACATCCAAATACATGGAAGTTAAGTTCATGTTTGAATCGAAATCCAAATAAGTATAAAAAGATAAAACCAAGAAAGGAAAAGTCATGTTTACATGTTTTGTCTTCAAAGCAAATATAAACATAGTTCCTTAGCGAATCATTAAAGTATGTACGAGGTTTTCTTCAAAAATTCCTTCAAATCTCTTCCCGTAATTATTTGTCTCTTGTTTATTGTTGTAATCTTCTAGTCTCTCCAAAGTTTGGGAAAAATGTTACAGGGCTCATATTTATAGTCTCTGAAGTGTTTTCGTAGAAGTCCCTCGAAAAATAGAGGAAATCGGGCAAGAAATCATAAAGTCGCATAACTCGGTCAAAAACATGGCCAGTAGGATGGAAACACAGCCAGATTGACAAAAACACGGCCACGGCCACGGCCCGGCCATGTTTTCATTAATAGACACGCGTTAAAAAACACGGTCATGTTTTAAGAGATAGTCTGTTCATGTTTTCACTGTACTTCTCCTCTTTTAACTCTTCTTCGCGTTCTGAAATGTTGACATGTTTTGGAACATACCAAGAGCTTATTTTCATTGATTTCGTGATGTTTTATGTTCATTTGCGCATTATTTGCTCCCCATTTTGTCCTCTAGGACTGTGCTCTTGTATACATGACTATCATTGCACCCTAAATTCGCGCAAACTTGCTCCTCTTCAATTCTGCTACACAAATACATCCCAAAAGTTAAAAGAACAAGAAAACACAACGAAAATGGTTACTAGACAAAAGAAAAACACTAAACAAGATGGCACAAAAACATGAATGAGAAGATGATTATAAACTGTCTTGTGGGAACTAATATTTGTTTCAAATGCCATGAACCAGGACATCAAGTCCCAAATCGTCCCCAAGTTAACTATGTTTAAAGTTGCACTCTAGAGTCATTGTTATGACTCAAGATCAGCAACAAGTTGAAGCAGGAAAATATGTCAGGTATGTTACCTATGTTTAAAGTTGTTTAAAGTTCCAGCTCGTGTGCTCTTTGATTTTGGCGCATCACATTCATTCATGTCAAGTAGTTTTATGAATAATCTTGGCTTAAATCTTGAGTTTGACAATATCAAACTATGTGTTATTATATCTTCAGGAAAAATCATTAGGACAAATGGCATGGTGAAATGAGTAAAATTAGAACTTAGTGGTAAGGAAATGAAGGCTGACTTATATATTTAGAAATGAAAGATAGGGCTGTATATTGGCACCCCAAAATTTGATAAGTTGATCCCATTAGTTATTGGACAAAAATAGACATGTTTGAAAAGACAAAAACAACCCTCTTATAAAATTGATTTAAACATTAAAAAGATACATCTTCTTCCTCCCAAAACATTCAAGAGCCATCTCAAAACAAAACTTAATAATGAATGATGCTAATATAAATAAAATGAATGATACAATCTTTCTCTATAATTTTCTGTTAAAATAATCAAATTGCTATATTTGTGCATTTTTTTCATCACTTTTTCGTCATAAATTGGTTTATTAGGGTTCATTGTCGGGGTTGTGTTCGAACTTGTAATGATTAACATAAACTGGTTGTTCGGAAGAAAAATTCGAACATATCATAATTTCTATAAAAAAACAGGCTGTGCGGACCAAATTTTCGAACAAGGCTTTCAAGTTCGAAAAATTGCTCTGAACAGTCTGTTTTCTGGCTAAAAAATGGAGTGTTCTAAAAAATTTTTGAACATTAGACATTTGTTCTATAAAAAAATTCGAACATTACACATTTGTTCTAAATTTTTTTTTCGAACATTACACATTTGTTCAAAAAAAATATTCGAACACTGCTTCATTGTTCGTGAAACCAGAGTCGAACCCTACGGTAGTCCAGATTTATTTTCTCAAGGAACACCAATTTTTACATATAAGAAATTTTACCTTAGATTGTTGATTGCTTATTATGATCCATCTTCTTGTTAATTTTTTTAAATATTTCGAGAAAGAAAAGTCTTTATTTCTCACATTTTTTTCTCATCTCCTTACCTTTTTTATTTTTTTCCCTTTCTTTTCTTCTTGCTTTTCTATACTAGTTCTTCATTTTTTCACTTTCTTTTATTTTATATTTTTTTTTTGTTTATATTATATATAAGATAGGGGGTAAAACAGGGAGTTTATGGGGTTGATTTAGTAAGATTCTAATATATTTAAAATATTATTGGGTTGTTCTCATCCATGGAGTCAACTTATCAAATCTTGGGGTGCAAATATCTGGTCCCATGAAATATTTTGATGTCATTCTAGGAATAGATTGGTTAAGTAGGAATCGTGATGCAATATACTGTCATATACGAGAAATAGACTTTCACCATCCTGAAGAACCTAAATTTATATTATTTGGTGCAAAGACTATTTCAAAGCTACAAATTATAACAACCATGAAAGCGATAATATTTGAGAAGGGGGAGCAAAGGATTTTTTTGTTAATGTAATGTGTACAAAAACACTCGAGTTGAATATAGTTTATGTACCAGTGGTAAGCGATTACCCGGAGGTTTTCCCGGATAAACTAATTGAACTTCCATATGATAAGCAAGCTGATTTTACAATAGATAGCATAACCAATATCAAAAGCAACCTATAGAATGGTGCCAAAACAACAACAAGAACTGGAGGTTCAACTCCAAGAATTGCTAGATTAGGGATACATAAAGCCTAGTGTTTTGCCCTAGGGAGCACCAGTGTTGTTCATGAAAAGAGAGATGGGACAATCCAAATGTGTATATACTATAGGGAACTCAATCGTTTAACTATCACAAATAAGTATGAATTACTTAGGATTGATGATCTTTTCGATTAATGAAAAGGTGATAGCATTTTCTTGAAGATTGACAGAGATCGAGATACCATTAATTAAATATTAAGGAGTATGATATTTCTAATTAAACATTTAGACCATGATATGGACACTACGAGTTTATTATTATGCCTTTTGATTTATCTAATGCACCAGGGGTTTCCGTGGACCTGTGGACCTGATGAATATAGTATTACATCCATACCTAGATCAATTCATCATAGTCTTCATTTATGATATTTTAATATATCTAAGGAGAAACAAACAAAATAAAGAACACTTTAAGATTATCTTCAAAACCGTGTGGAAGAGAAGTTTTGTGCCAGGTTTAGCAAGTGTGAATTCTGGCTTGATCGAGTAACTTTCCTTGGGCATATTATCATGATATATAGGATTGAAGTGGACCCGACTAAAGTTGAAGTTGTACTATAGTGGAAGACACTAATAAATGTGAACAAAGTGCAGAGTTTCATGGGTCTAGCAAGCTATTATAGGCGATTTATTCAAGATTTCTCCAGAATTGCTGGCCCAATTACTCGACCCGAAAAGATACAAATTTCCAGTGGACAAAGAAATGTGAGAATAGTTTTCAAGAGATAAAACATAGACTAATCATGTCACCAATCTTAGTTATGCCCGACAGAGCTATATAATTAGTCATCAACGCTGATGCTTAAAATTTTGGACTAGGCAGTGTCTTAAAGCAACATGGAAAGGTTATTGAGTATGCCCAAAGACAATTGAAATTGCACGAGTTCAAACACCCTACGCACGACATGGGGTAAGCATTTGTGGTTCATGCATTAAGATTTGGTGATATTACCTATACGGTAACAAATATGAAATCTACGTAGATCACAAGAGTATAAATAATTTTTCACACAAAAGAAGTTCATTATGCGCCAGAGAAGATGGTTAGAATTAGTTAAGAATTATGACTATATAATTTACTATCACCAAGGTAAGGTAATTGTGGTAACCCATGTGTTGAGTAAGAAAAATGAAGAATCATTGTCAAATTACCTACACAGTATGAATCGCTAATACGAGGATTTGCTACGTCGAATCTTAGTTTTGTACGACCACCTAGTAGCACAATAGGGATATTAGAAGCACTATCTACTCAGCCAAACCTGAAAGATCGAACTAAAGAAGATCATAAGAATGATGAGTTTTTGCGCAAAGTATAAGATCGAGCACTTGCAATTAGCAATAAAAGTTTTTCCGTAACGTTAGGTGGAACATCATATACCAAACGAAGTTATGCATACCCAAAGATTAAGATTGGAGGAAGGAAATTCTTGAAGAAGCTCATAACACTCCATATTGAGCTCATCCTGGAGGAACAAAAATGTACAAAGACCTGAAGGAATTCTATTGGTGGCGAAAAATGAATTGCTCAATTAGACAATTTGTATAAAGGTGATTAAATTGTCAAAAAGTGAAAATGAAACATCAACGGCCATTTAGGTTACTTCACCCATTGGAAACTCTATAATATAAGTGAGAGCATATCACTATAGAATTCGTAATAAGACTACCAACAATGACAAAAGGTCATCAAGCTATTTGTGTTATCACTAATGGACTCACCAAGTTAGCACATTTATTATCTGTGAAAGTGACCTTTAGTATGGAACGTTTTGTGCAGCTATACATAGAAGGAATATCTTGAAGTGAAAATGTCACCGATTCGCCTAAGATGGACATGGTCATCCTGCCTTTATTAACATCTATCAAATCATGCGTAGTAGACATAAATAGACGACCCAACAAAATAGTATGGTCTTTATCACTACTAGGTACCTCACCAACGTCCAAAATAACAAAATCTACTAGTACGACAAGTTCAGCAACTTGCAACAAGACATCTTCAATAATACCCGAGGGTTACCTGATTGATCGATCCACTAACTGAAGCCGTATTGTGGTTGGCTTTATCGTCCCAAGATCAAATTCCTTGTAAATATAACAGGGCATCAAATTTATGCCAGTGCCAAGATCCAGCATCCCCCTGGTTGTTTACCCATTCCCGAGGGAAATAATAATACAAAGACTTCCAGGATCTTTTTCCTTTGGAGGCAATGGTTTCTTGATTATTGCACTAACTTCTTTTGTCAATGCCACATGCTGGTTCGCCGCCAAACTTCTTTCTTTCAAGGCGAGTTCTTTGAAAAACTTCACATATGCCAACATCGTCTTGATTACATTTAAAAGAGGAAGGTTGATATTCACGTTCTTCAACAAATTGTAGATCTCCATGAATTTCTTATTTTCTTTGGCCGGGCGTAGGCGACTAGGAAAGGGAACTGTGTCATGAATTGTGGTTGTCGACTGCTTTGGTTGCGGAGTCAAAGGCTTGATGGGATCGTCAATTGTTGTTGGAGTGGGGACTTGGTTCGGAATTTCCCTTTCAATGACCCTGGAATATATGGATTTGGTGAATTGTGCATTTGGTCCCCTGGTTTAGGTTTACCTGCTTTAGGCACCTCCGTGGGTGGAATTTCGACCACCTTTTCTTCTTCCTCATCTTGCTCAACACTATTATCTATCTTTTGTCCACTTCGCAAGACATGAACGGCTGAAGCCTGCTCGGTTTAACTTGGAAACTTGTCTTTGTTGTTCAACAACTTCGCCATAGATGCCGACAGCTGACCTATCATCATATCTGAATGCTTCTGCCCTTGCTGCACAGTCCTAACAAGTTCATCAAACTTTGATTCCAACTTTGCCGTATTAGGCTCAAGCTTCGTATTGAGATCAGTTATTTGCTTATTCACTAGCACAGTCAATTGTGCAAGCCCGTCTCGATTCCTGATTATATTGATCACCTGATTCTGCTGCCATACTAATAGTTAGTCGTTCGATTCTACTGGTGTAGGCTCTTGCCCCTGTTTCTGAAAATTGTTCAGTGGGGATGGTGGTAGATACTGCGGGTCGGTCGGTGGCTGTATCGGCATATAACTCGGGCTATCAGGACCCCGCTTGAAGTTTGGATGATAATGCCGCATCTGATATTGATTAAATGGTTTTGTGTATTGTCTACCCGGAACTTGGTGATTGGCGCTAACGCATCTGATCCTTAATGGCTTTTGCCTCCGCTTTGAGCTTATCGTAGTACGCCACCTTGCACACATTCGCTATATGCGGGTGATCTTCGCATTGAGTACACAAATCAATGGCTTTCGTTGAAGAAGTCTTTTTCTCTAGATTGGCTTTCAGGGCCACAATTTCCTTGGTCAAATACTCAATTGCCTTGTCTTCTTCATTTGGTGTTTCATAAACTTCATTGACTCTTATATTTCGTGGTTTGGATTTTATCTGCCTGGATTTCTCGCTCATCTTTTCAAATAACTGCTTAGCTTCTGTAGTGGTCAAGTTCCCGAAATCTCCTCCGGCAGCAGTCTCAACTTGGTTTTTGTATGACTCTGATTGACCTTCATAGAAAAACAGATTAACCATTCCTAGGGAATTGTTGTGATGTGTGCAAGCTTGCAAAAGTGTCTTGTAGCGCTCCCATGCTTCGTGTAGTAACTCCTTGTCCTGCTGATCAAAATTAGCAATTTTTCCCCTGAGTTGGCATGTCGTCTGAGCTGAATAGCACTGGTTCATGAACTTATCACTAACCATATCCCAGTCTGTCAGTGATCTTGGCTCCAACGAAATAAGACAAGACTTAGCTTTATCCTTTAGGCAACTCGGAAAGCATACCATTTGTAAGTTTTCATGAAGAAGTCCCAAAGATGGAATTCTACTAACTTCGGCATAAAATTCCTTAAGAAATGCCAACGGGTCCTCATTAGCAAGACCATGAAACGTCAGAAGGTTGTTAATTAGGTGAGGTTTCAACTCAAAGTCTCTGGCAGTCCGTCACAAAATAATAGCAGAACTGTACGGTACAACTTGCGGACGTGCCGAATCTCGCTATCGAGGCTCCGGTGTGCGTCACGGAACTCTATCTCGATCATGAGGCCTCTCGTAGTTAATGTTATGCACGTTCCTCTCATAATCATTGTCATGCATGTATCTCCCATTAAAATTGTCTTGGTCATAATCATGGTTCTGATTTTCTAACCAAGCCTCTAAATGTCTATTTCTCTCTTGATTGCCAGCGCGTTCGTTACGCTGATTATTGATTTCTCTATTCTCGTTCTCGTTTCCGCCCCTGTTCTCTATATTTCACTGGATGTCTGCCCAGTAAGATCGAGGTTGTACCGAGCCTCCGTAGCAAATTGGCTCGCTTCCATATTCGTCTCTATTGTGAAGTAGATGGGATCTGGGTGGCTCATTACCGACGTTTTTGTTACGAACAGAATGAGCTCCTAACATTGTTTCGGGAATTTCGTCTACCTTGCATGCACTCAACAACAAATCAAATGTATCGAATGGAAAAAATGTGTCCTAATCTTAATTATACAAATAGACGGTGAAAATAAAATAGAACTAACAAACATCTTTGAAACCTTTGCTTGTTTTCCCCAGCAACGGCACCAAGATTTTGATTCAGACTTTTATCACCCCTTTGTATATATTTTATTTTAAAACATTAAAGCCTGCTCCCAAGAGTACAAGGGCTCTTGTAGGGTGATAAGCTGACTCAAGTTGATTCTCAAGGAACAATCAATCGGAATCTGAAATGTTTGTTTGATCATAAGTAACTAATAAACATGAATAATTGAGGGGGGGTGGGGGGTTGTTTTTGTTTAGGAACTAAGAATTTAAAAGCAATATTGAAAACTAATTAACTTAAACTACTTATCTAAAACTAATTAACCAACAAGAATTTAAAAGTTTAAAACTAGTGTTTCAAGAATTAAATAACAATTGAAAAGCATGAACTAGATTTCTACGAGAATAACTAAGCATGAATTAAACAAACAAAATTTAAAGATGAAAGATTATGAACTAAATTATCCAAAGTATTCAAGCAACACGAATAAAGTAAATCAAGAAAAAATTATCTAAAACTAGAATTAACTAAGAACTTAACTAAGAAAGCAATAAGGAGTTTAGAATACTTATTGGAACTAATAAAAGCGGTAAAAATATCCAGCTATTCCGGAGTTGGAACGTCGATCTTGATTTAAAAGTGAATCTCGAACGCAAGGATCTTGAATCTTCAATCACGATCTTCTAACTACGTAGCGGAAGTGAAAACGTGCTCTTTCTATGCCCCTTAACCCTAGGAAGGTGTGTCAAAGTGTAGTCTCCCTCTTCAAGTCGGATTATGAAAGGTATTTATAATTATTTCATTACTTGGCGCACAAGAAATTAGAAAAAACAGGTTTCCATCGTCGGGCGTCGATTGGCGTCGATCGACACAGCAATCGACGTGTGTCAGGTCCGGGTTATGGGTCGATCGACGCGGGCATGGATCGACAATTCAGACAGTTGTGGTTGACATAGTGTCGATCGACGGAGTATGGATCGGTGCTTTAGAGAGTTTGCGTCAGCCTCTTGTTGATGGATGGTCGATCGACGCGGACATGGGGCAGCATCGACGGCACGTCGATGCTAGCGTTGATCGACGCTCCTGCCTTTGCGTCTCGTTTTCTCGATAAACCTGCTACTTCTTCATCGGAAAGATCGATCTTGTCTCTCGATCGTCAAACTTCATCTATTTAAGCGTTGAACTCCTCCGGTTACTTAGCTGTGTGGGGAAAACAACGAATAATCACCCATTTATATCAATTTCGATCAAAACATGGTAAAATAAGCTGGAGATACAAAAATACGAAAATAAGCTTAATATATCCAACTTATACCAAAACTAACAACAAAAACGAACTAGAACACTAACTAAAATCAAGACAAATTTGTGTTAATCACTACCCTAAAAAAGATGGTCAATTTGAAGGAACCACCCAACCTTTAGAAGACATGCTTATGAATTGTGTATTTGATATTGGTGGGAGTTGGGAGACGTACCTACAACAATAATTTTCGATGCTTTAAAACTAAATCTCTTATTGAATAATAACTTGTTGCTTAAAAAAACACTGTTAATACTTTACTGTAAAATTTTCAATATCTCATAACAAAAACACTAATAAATAGAAATAAGATGTGATTCATGTGATCACTAAGGTGCAAAGGATGAAAACATAGGTAAAGTCCATGGTGAGAAACTCACCTCCAATCCAGAGAGCAGCCGCAGACACCTCCACTAAGTCTTTTTCAGTTCTTCTCAGGTAGAATAACTCTCTTCGCCAAATTTATTTTTTCCACTAGAAACAAATCATTTTTTTAACAATGATAGAGATGTATTGAATTCAATGGAAAATTAAAAAAAAAAAAAAAAACCAGGGTGAATTACCTATGAAACTGCTTGACCAATTCATCATCCCACACATTGGAAACAGACAGACAAACAACCTGCTTAGCCAAAAAATTTTTAAAAAAAAGAACAAGAACAAGACCAATATAACCATGAACAAAATAATAACTCAAAAGTAAACTTCCTCTACATAAAACATGTGTATATTGATGTCTTATATGAAACCTTGCATCCCAATAGGGTTTTTGACATCAACTACCAAATCTACATTCTTGAAATTCCATTTGAAATCCAGAACAATTTGAATCGCTCCACTGAATTGTTGGAAAATGTGGGCTCAATATATAAATCGCAGCGAAAAAATAAATATGTGGAGAATAATATATAAGCACTCTTGTTTATTTCTCTTAAACACATAATTTAATAATGAACTCTCTTGTACAAAAATCATGCTTACAAATGAAAATTTACATGGCTATTTATAGGATTAAACTATATAAATGAAAGGACACAACTAATAATGTAAAGGCACAAAATATGAAAGGACACACATGTGCATGAATGGACACCATATCAGAAGTCACATCCATTAATTTATTCAAGCTTATATACTCTTCTTCCAACATCCCCCCTTAAGCTCGATTCTCTCGCATTCCAAGTTTGTGCCTCAACTTTTCAAAAGTTTCGCGTTTAAGGGGCTTCATGAAAATATCCGCCACTTGGTCTTCGGATTTTACGAACTTAATTTGAACATCTTTCTTAGCAATGCATTCTCTAATATAGTGAAATCTTGTGTCAATGTGCTTGCTACGATCATGAAAAACAGGATTTTTTTGCTAGTGCAATCGCTGATTTGTTATCGACAAATACTTCCGCTTATTCCACGTCACCAAGGTGAAGTTCTTCAAAGCAAACTCCTTAACCACACAACATGACAAACACTTGACGTTGCAGCAACATACTCAGCTTCACATGTCAAAAGAGTAATTATTGGTTGCTTCTTCGATGACCATGTGAATGCACATCCTCCAAAATAAAAGACAAAACCACTCGTGCTCTTATGATCATCAGGATCTTTGGCCCAATCGCTATTGATATATCCGAACAATTTCATTTCTCCATTTTCTGGATAAAAGAAACCAAAATTGATCGTACCTTTGACATACTGAAGTATTTGTTTAGCCACTTTGAAATGATACTTATAGGATTCTCCATATAATGACTAATGAGACCAACTGCATATAGAATATCGGGCCTCGTGTAAGTCAAATATCACAAACTTCCTACCAAGCTTTTAAACGAATTTGGGTCAACACGATCTCTATTTATATCCTTCGAAAGTCTGGTCCCAACATTAATTGAAATATTGGTCGGCACGCATTTCTCTATCTTGAATTTCTTTAAAATACCCTTTGCATAGCCATCTTGGGAAATGAATATCCCATCTTTCTTTTGATAAACCTCAATTCCAAGATAGTATGTCATTAGACCAATGTCCGTCATCTCGTATTATTTAGTCATCTCTTGTTTGAATTCGTCAAACCACTCCTCAATCCACCAAAATTTATGTGGCCGAGCCTTAAGTGCCACAACCAAGACTCGTCTTCAAAACACGCTTTCAAGAACTTTGCCATGTCGTGCTGAATTTCCAACATGAACATCCTATTACTTGACATTTGTACCTTAGCTATCAATCTCCCTTTGGAATTCCTTAGGTACAAGCTTTGGCTCTTCATGTGCATGTCGTACCCTTTTTCGAGCAATTGTCCAATGCTCAAAATATTTGCTTTCATCCCAGGTACATAGTAAACATTTTTGATGAATTGGTGTCCGCCACTCTTCAATCGAATGAGAATCCTCCCTTTTCCTTGGATGGTGATTTTCGACATATCACCAAATGTGATGTTTCCGGCAGCAGTAGCTTCAATGTTAACGAACATGTACTTCTCCCCGCACATGTGATTACTCGCACCCGAGTCGAGGTACCACGAAGTATTTTCTTCTTCGATTGATGATTTCAATGCCAACAATGATTGGTTAGAATCTTTTTCGATAAGATGAGCCATTTCAGAGCTAGACTCATTTCGGCACTCCGAAGCAATTATAACATTCGACATCTCGCTTATTTTGATGACAATTAAATCCACCTCTTCCGTGAGCTCGGGATTGACGAGGTTCCAATTGTGATTCTTCATTTTTGTATGGACTTTGTTCTTCTTGAACTTGTTCACGTCCACGACCGTGTCCTTGTCCATGACCACGACCTCTCCCACGACCGCGATATCCAAAGTTACTAGATTTATGTTGGTCAGAATTGATCGTCATTGCTTGAAGAGATTGCTCGACTTCCGATTCTCTCGTTCATCTTTTTAATTTTTCTTCATTCACTTGTAATTTTTTGAGCAACTCATTCAAGTTAAGGGTCTCGACATCATTCGACTCTTCAATGGCTATTACAATGTAGTCAAATTTCTTCACAAGAGATCGAAGTACCTTTTCAACAACTCGCTTTTCTTCTAACTTTTCTCCATTGCTTTCGAGTTGGTTAATAACCGTCACAACTCTTGAGATGTAGTCGGATACTTCTTCTGATTCTTTCATCTTCAATGACTCAAACTCTCCTCGTAGTGATTGGAGTCGAACTTTCTTAACTTTGTCAATGCCTTTGAAAGCATTGTTAAGAATATCCCACGCTTGCTTCGCAGTGGTTGCTTGTGAAATCTTCTCAAAATTGTTTTCATCCATGCCGAGTTGAATGATAGAGAAAGCTCTTTGATTTTTTACCGTGGCTGCCTTTAAGGCTTTCCTTTCGGCTTGGCTTAAAGTAGCAGGATCTTGTGAAAAATTATATTCTCTTTCAATGGTTTCCCAAACATCTTGTCCACCAAGATATGTCTTCATTTGAATGCTCCATCGATTGAAGTTATCTTTCGAGAGCTTAGGAAATGGGAATGCTCCACTTGCGGCCATTGTCTTTGTAGAGAATCGAACCTTTCTCTTGATACCACATTGTTAGAAAACGGGGCTCAATATATAAATCGCAGCTAAAAATAAATCTGTGGAGAATAATATATAAACACTCTTGTTTATTTCTCTTAAAAACACAATTTAATAATGAACTCTCTTGTACAAAACTCATACAAAACTCATGCTTACAAATGAAAATTTACATGGCTATTTATAGGATTAAACTACATAAATGAAAGGACATAACTAATCATGTAAAGGCACAAAATATGAAAGTACACACATGTACATGAATGGACACCATATCAAAAGTCACATCCATTTATTTATTCAAGCTTATATACTCTTCTTCCAACATGAATAGCCCAAGCTTTCCAAACCTTATCTGGATCATCTACAACACAAAACCAGAATGAGTTGGCCTTGGAAAAAAAGATTAATTTAAAGTGAAACACATCATACTACTTGTGCTTTAATTTAAATTCCCAATAATAAATATCACTATTAGTATCATAAAATATAAATTTCCATGGTAATCGGACAAGGTAAAAACTTAGAGATTACAGACAAACTAAACAAAGTTGAACCGCATCTGTGTTTAGAATTAGTATTTGAAAGATGGAGGAAACATAAAACAAAATTAGTGCAAAAATTGGGCAGAAGTGGCATAGCAACTGGGGTGGTGTGACGACGGAGCTGGTGCGGTCATGGGGTTGGTGTAGCGTCTTGTGGCAGTGGTGGTGCAAGAACTTATGGTGGCGAAAGGTGGGGGAGGAGCAAGACGGAGAGTGTGAGAGAGATCACGTTTGTGTTTTTTTCTTTTTTCCTTTTCTTAGGTGTGGCGGGTATAACTTAGTTTGGATTAACAGGGGTGTGGTCCTTGGTTAAATATTTAATTAATATGTAAATTGATGGTTTTTAGTTTAGAAGTTAAATTATTGCGTTGATTATGACTCGTGCGACAATTACACAAAAGATAAATATGTGAATAGAATTCCATATAGGCCATATATATACTTATTATATAAAGTCGGTGTGCAGTATCAATTGAGTGTCATGTGTCATTATTCGATTGGAGTGTTGGTGTGCTTAATATTTCATTTGTGATTTTGGGCTTATTTTTGTTTGGGCTTTTTTTTTTTTTTTTTTTTTTTTACAGATGGAGGAGAACTGGACTACACTTTTGAAAGCTGGCATTGGAGATCTGGATCTTTCTTCTCTTTTCTACGATTTTCTTCACCCCTGATTTCGAGGCACTCACATTATTCTTATTCTTTACTCTTTCTATGAGGCGTGATGATGTTACTTGGATTATTCTGAGCTTTCTC
>BMAC01000625.1:271068-333570 GCA_014905375.1 Phtheirospermum japonicum | reverse complement strand
GAAAATCAAGTTCAGATTCTAATCATTTCTACGGTAACTTACAACACATGTTAATATATTATCGATAGCCACGTCGCCGCCGCCTCGTAGAGGTGAGCCCAGACGCTGGCCGTCATTCGCCGTCACACCGCCGCACACAGTCGCCAGTTTTTGGTCCACCCGAGCCCAGCCGTTTTCGCCTCTGGCCGCCGGTTTTTTGTCGCTGCCCAAGGAAGACGTCGCCGCCGCCTCGCAGAGGTGAGCCCAGACGCTGGGCCGTCGTTCGCCGTCGCACCGCCGCACACGGTCGCCGGTTTTTTGGTCCACCCGAGCCCAGTCATTTTCGCCTCTGGCCGCCGGTTTTTTATCGCTGCCCAAGGAAGATGTCGCCGCTGCCTCGCAGAGGTGAGCCCAGACGCTGGCCGTCGTTCGCCATCACACCCGCCGCACACAGTCGCCGGTTTTTGGTCCACCCGAGCCCAGCCATTTTCGCCTCTGGCCGCCGGTTTTTGGTCGCTGTCCTCGCAGGAGCCGCCATTTATTTGAACCACTTCCGCCCGGGTTGAAGAAGAAAGGGATTGCGTTGAAGAAGAAACGAATAAGAAAAAGGGAGGCTGCGTTGGGAAGAAGAAATGAAGAAGAAAAAGGGGGGCTGCGTTGGGGATTTCTGAATTAGGTTAAAAGACACTAGGTAAAAAGACATAAACATCCTTTACATACCACATTATTGATTTAATGAAATTTAAAAAAATAGAAAAAATCTTGGCCACACACATGATTAAATTTAAGGCCAAGATGAGTCCCTAGGTTCACATATAATGACGGGGTTCTCATTTGAACCCAATCCTATATATATACAAACTACCTGGACTCAAACTGTTCCTGCAAAGGCAATAAAAATATCGGGCTGTGGGAAGGGAAGGAAGAGGCTAAACATAACAAAGTTTGTGATCCGGGATCTGGTGAGTAGAGTTGACAAGTATCTCAATTTGATTACTGAATATAACTTGTATTTTTCCTTGAGGAGTAATTGTGAGGTGAGGTCTCTTTTTTTTTTTTTCTATATTTTTTCTCCTCGCTCTTTTTTTCTCTCCAGAAAATACAGGGAAACATCAATATTATAAGGGTTTGAATTCTTAAAGCTCTCATTTATTCCAGGTAGTTTTTCTCTTTTTTATGTTATTTTTAAAGTTTATTATACTTTCTGAATTACTTTTTGTTGATTAGTACTTGGTATTGAGACCTTTGGTGTTCCATTAGAAGAGAGTGGCAAGGGAAAAAAAGAAGAGGAAGTTGATGATGACATCTTGAGTTACTACTACTATTACTATTTTGTTCCATTTGATTTTTATTATGATTATTATTTGGTGTCGAGATATGGACCTGGCTCGGTTGAGCATTAGAACTTCAGATTATTTTGATCTTTACAGTTATATTTATAGTTTTTGTTAATGTCCCATATTCAAATGTATCAGGTTGTTCACTCTCACGATTCTTTTTCATCATCTTCTCCATTTTTACCCGTTTTCTATGTAAATCTAACTTGTGGATTTTTTTTTCCAGGTTGAGTCTGTTAAAGGTTGAGAAAATCCAAGATTGTAAGTGATCAGGTTGTTCTAGGTCTTCAAATGTTGTCTGACGGTGCTTGATCTTCTTCTCTTTCTCTATTTTCCCCCTATTTTCTGAATTTTTGGATTATTATTATTATTATTATTATTATTCTTTGCCGAAGGTGAAAAACCAATCACTCTCATGGTTCTCGATATTCATCTTCTTCTACTTCTCTCCGGTTCTTAAATGAAGACAAGTAATTTGCGCTTACCTTTTTATATAACTGTATTAATCATTTTGTGGGCATTATTGACTTTTGTATATATTTTTTCTTAGCACAATCTACGCTGAGGATGATTTATTTTTAAAAATGGTATGTAAATACACTAACTGTTGTATTGTCTTCAAACTACTTTAATGAATGGAAATACCTGATGCCCAAACGAATAATGATTCCTCCAAATAACCTACGTGGATACTGCACATTGAATAACACTTATTGATATTCTAATATGTCTGAACTTCAAAGGAGGTAAGAGAGCTTTCATAACGAAAATATATGAATGGTTCAGCTTCATGTTTGTCGACACCTACATCGAAGCACGGTTCATCTTCTAGTTATATGCTTCATAATTCGTTTCAACGTCTCATTCTTGATGCCAACACAAGTCCCGGTCCAAATGCCCACTGGCAAACAATTGTGTCAGGCCAGATTAACGGGTCATGACCCGTTAGGCCATCTGACCTGGTACTATAATGTATTAGTTTTTGTACTGTGATATACTGGTTTTTATACTGTAAAGTATTAGTTTTCATAAATATCTGACCCGTGTTATGATGTATTGGTTTTTATACTGTAATATTTTTTACTATCATGTATTGGTTTTTTAATTATAATGTATTAGTTTTTGCACTATAATGTATTGATATGAGATTTTGGTCTAACGGATAATCCGTTAGTCCGGCCTAACAAGAGTGTTGCCCTAAGACAAATTAAGAGCCCTTAGTTATTTTCATCTGTCTTTTAACCCAAGAAACTTTTATTTAAAATTGTATGTAAAGCGTAAATTTTCATTTTCGTTCACAAATTGAACTTATATTTGTTTATATATATATATATATATATATATAGGTATAGGATCATGTGAGAATGGATCCCTACGTGAGAAATGAAAATAAATCATAGCCACACAATTTCAATGCTTGTGATTAAATTATACCACATCTTCGGTACGACACCACCGGTTTCGTTCTCTCAGAGTCTCCATCAATGGTTAGTTTCACAGTCACTCATTTCCCCACTTTCAATTCAATCAAGCTTCCATACAAATTCCATCAGCGTCATGATTATGGAACCCGAACGATCCGTGCCTCCATCGCTGAGGGTGGCCCCATCCCCGTTTCCTCTTCTCCGGTAAACGATAGCCCCAATTCTCGATTGCGTTATTGTGGGCGCCAGCATCAGCGGCCTCTGTATCGCGCAGGCCCTAACCACGAAGCACCGCAACTCCAATTTGATGGTGATTGAGGCCAGAGAGCGCGTGAGAGGAAACATCACCACCGTCAAAAGGGATGGCTATCAGTGGGAAGAAGGACCCAACAGTTTCCAGCCCTCGGACCCCATGCTCACCATGGCGGTTAGTATTTCTTTACTTCTAAATCAATTGATTTCATTATCTATTGAAATTGGGCGAGATGGTGTAAGTGGACAGTGGGTTGAAGGATGAATTGGTGTTGGGAGACCCAAATGCTCCTCGTTTTGTTCCGTGGAATGGAAAGCTGCGGCGAGTCCCCTCCAAGCTCACCGACATGCCATTTTTTTTAATTGATGAGCTTTCCTTGTAAAATCAAAGCTGGTTTTCGTGRTATTGGTCTTCGCCCACCCCCTCCAGTTTGTGCCTGCCCCCTCTTTCCTTTTTTTTTTAGTATTTTAATAGTGCATTTCGATTACGATTCTTCTCATATTTGAAATCTTYTKAAAGGTYACAGYGTCATGAGGAATRWGTTGAAGAGTTTGTCCGGCGCAACCTCGGTGATGAAGTTTTTGAACGCTTAATAGAGCCATTTTTCTCTGCTATGGAAAGTATAGAGTTCCTTTGTTTAGAACTATTTACGGGCTTGAACATGTTTTATGGAATGTTGCGTTATTTTTAAACTATTTGCTCAACTTCTATTCGGTTATTAATACGTCATTCATTGTTAAATTACACACAATCCTGTTATTGAGTCTGAAGATGTTTACTTGTATAAGATGTCAGTGACCTTACGTTCTGTTAAGTACGCTTGCAGCATTTCTTGTGTTTTTGGAACAAATCATTATCATGTCACTTTTTTTTAAAAGGTGTTTATGCTAGAGATCCATCAAAGCTGAGCATGAAAGCAGCATTTGGGAAAGTCTGAAAACTGGAGCAAACTGGCGGTAGAATCATTGGTGGGACCATTAAAGCAATCCAAGAGAAATCTAAAAGTCCAAAGGAACCTCGAGATCCGTAAATACGTGCTTCACAAGGACTTTTTTTTTTTGGTTAATAATAATTTGAGAATGAAAATTCAGAAGTTTGATTTAGTATAACTGCAGGCGCTACCCAAACCACAAGGGCAAATAGATGTATCATTCAAAAAAAGCCTGGAAACATTGCCTAATGCAATCTCGTCGAGGTACTCACCATCTTATTTAGGCATTAGATCGCATCGTTTATTTTTTTTATCTTTGTTTTAGATCTTGTTTTCCATTATAGCCACAATAAAAGGGTATGTTATGAATGTCGGATCTTTACTTCCTCTGTTGTGTGCTTGTTTAATTTTCAGTTATTAGACAGTGTATTACTTAGTAATGTTCAATGTATAACTTAGTAATGTGCAAAATAACTCTTATTATTGTGCAATGTATTGCTTATTAATGTGCATCGTATACGATTTATGTGCATAGAATTTTCCTTTGTATACATGTTGTATATTTTTCTTGATTATGTCACCCTCTGAAAAAGAATTTTTATTAATGTGCACATGAGTTCTTATTATTGTGCAAGTTATTACTTATTAATGTGCATCATATATAGTTTGCTGTTACAGTCACCCGAAGCACAAAGAAAGTTGATGTTACATTGAGTCATTAAAAGAAAGACGAAAGAAGGCAAAGTATGAACCATATGGTGGTGATTTTGAGAGCCTTTGTGACATAATGAGGAGTCTGAACCTTCACCAGAAATGAGAAACCTCCGCCACGTAATGAAGAACCATTTGAAAACACTCCACCTTTAGGCGTGCACATTCTAGAGAAGAATTTGTGATTCTGGAAAAAGTTGCGGCAAATATTTTTCCATTTTTTTAATGATTTTTTTTTTGATATATCTTATCAGACTCATGTGTAATTTCATTGCTGGTGTATTTTTATAATTTTTGTATTGATATATATTGTGCATGACTTGTAATACGATTGTGCAGGTCTTTTGGCACTATTGTGCATATCCTGAAACTAATGTTGTAATATTTATTTTGATTTTAAAATAAAGTTAAATTAATATTGCTAGATTATATTATGATTTTAAAAACAGATCCTTCACCTCAATCTCATAATTAGTACCGAAAGACCAAAAAATTAAATAAGAATTCATGAACTAGAACCAAGAGTGCAAGAGCGTCTGCACCAGTGACATATTGTGCACAATTTATTGCACTATTGTGAAATATTGTTGACATTGTTGTGCACAAATTGACACTTACTTGTGCACAACCCAATATGCTAAATTAAGAAAATAAAAATAAGAAAATAATATTAAGGGTAGGTCTTGATATATGACAATTGGTCCCATTTTTACTTCCTTCTTCAAATCACCTGCAAATTACAATGTGCAAAGAAGTGATTATTACAACCATAACCGATAACAAGTAAAATTTTGAGGTAAGAACACACAAGAATCAGAAAATAAATTTTTGAATATCTTTGAAGTAATGATACATCTTGGCTCATGCACCATTGCCTTTTTGAATTACTCGAGTGATCAGCGTATTTAGTAGTTATCAATACAGCTACAAATGTAACATTTATTTGTGGTTGTCAATCCTAGTGAAAGGTGCAAACACCATATTAATGTGCACAAACTGACAATTATTTGCGCACAAACAAATCACACTAGCATCAGATGATAACCACATCAGACGACAACACGCGCATAATTTTTTAATCATAACAAGTGCAAACACCATTTTGCTGCTGCACAGACGTACACAAGGGAACACACTAATGTGCACAAACTGAAACTGAATTGTGCACAAAATAAATTAGACAGCAATCACATCAGATGACGACACTCACAGATTTTTTTAAAACTTCACGACACGTGCAAAACACCATTAAGTACGAACGTGCACAAAGGAACACACTAATGTGCACAAACTGGCACTGAGTTGTGCACGAACAAATCAGACGACAACCACAAACGACGATGACATGTACAGATTTTTTTAAGACTTCATGACACAGTGCAAAACACCATTCAGCACGGACATGCATAAGGTAACACATTAATGTGCACAAACGGACACTGAGTTGTGCACAAAAGAAATCAGACAGCAACCACAAACGACGACACGTAGTTGTTAACTCAAAAAAAATACAAAATCAAAAATCAGATCAACTCCACTAATTTAAAATAAAATATTACCTGATTCGTTCAAAATTGAAGCCATCAGTGTGCAACCAAAATTGAACCAAGAAAAAATCAAATTGAATAAGGGACCAAAATCGAATAAGAACCTCCAAAATCGAACAGGATACTCCGACCTAACCCTAAATTCGAACAGGATTGTCACGCTAATCTCTATTACTCTGGCCAAAACCTAAATCCGAATAGGATTTAAAGGAATTGGAATGAATTTCTCGATAGAATTACTTTTCGATTGAAGTCTGAACGGGTTGGCGTCGTGAAGGGGTTGGTGTGAACGGGTTGGCACCGTGAACGGGTTCTGGCTACTGCGTCGTGAAGGGAGGTTTGGGTTTTCTGGCATCTGCGTCGTGAAGGGAGGTTTGGGTTTTCTGCCTTCTGCGTCGTGAAGGGATGTTTGGGTTTTTAAAGCTTTATTAAGGATTTCAATTTATTTGATTAAATCTAATCCATTAGATTAGATTAGATATAATGGGTAGGATTTATTCTCATTTCTCAGCCACGGACCCATTCTCACCGGAACCCAACCCTATATATATATATATATATATATATATATAGGGTTGGGTTCAAATGAGAATCAGTCATTATATGTGAACCTAGGGACTCATCTTGACCATTAGATTGAATAATCTTGATGGTTGAGATCATGACATGTCAGCATGTTAATAATGTAGAAAAATGTATTAATTAATTAAAAATGGTATTTTGGACATATATCAACGTTTACAAAGAACACTACATTGTTCTTTAGAAAGCACAATAGATCAAGAAAAAAAACACTACAATTGTATACAAAAAGTATCGCAAATCTCGTGTATAAACTGCAAATTCAAAAATTTGAAATGAAACTCAAATCTTCAACAAACCATAACTTTTTCAAATTTTATTCGTTTTGAATGAAATATATATCAAATTAATCACATTCTCAAGATCTACAATTTAAGATTCATATTGCATGTTTTAAAACCTAAATATATATATAAAATTAAATTAAAAAAACTGGACTATTTTAGCATTACAGTACTGTGTAAAAAGCACAATTAACCTGGACATATAATTGCACTGTGCAATATTAGATTTAAGGCCAGGATTAGTCCCCTAGGTTCACATATCACATATTCTATATATATATGACTGGGTTCAAATGAGAACTCCTATGTGAACCTAGGGACTAATCCTGACCTTAGATCTAATATTGCACAGTGCAATTATATGTCCAAGTTCATTGTGCTTTTTACACAATACTGTAGTGCTAAAATCAGTTCAGTTTTTTTAATTTAATTATATATATATATATATATATATATATATATATATATATATATATATATATATATATATATATATATATATTTTACGTTTTAAAACATGCAATGTGTATCTTAAATTGTAGATCTTGAGAATGTGATTAATTTGATATATATTTCATTCAAAACGAATAAAATTTGAAAAAAGTTATGGTTTGTTGAAATTTGAGTTTCATTTCAAATTTTTGAATTTGCAGTTTATACACGAAATTTGCGATGCTTTTTGTATACAATCGTAGTGTTTTTTTTTTCTTAATCTATTGTGCTTTCTAAAGATCAATGTAGTGCTCTTTGTAAACGTTGATATATGTCCAAAATACCTTTTTTAACTAATTAATGCATTTTTTTACATTATTACCATGCTGACATGTCATGATCTCAACCATCAAGATTATCCAATCTAATGGTCAAGATGAGTCCCTAGGTTCACATATAATGACGGGTTCTCATTCACCCGTCATTATATGTGAACCTAGGGACTCATCTTGACCATTAGATTGGATAATCTTGATGGTTGAGATCATGACATGTCAGCATGGTAATAATATAAAAAAATGCATTAATTAGTTAAAAAAGGTATTTTGGACATATATCAACGTTTACAAAGAGCACTACATTTATCTTTAGAAAGCACAATAGATTAAGGAAAAAAAACACTACGATTGTATATAAAAAGTATCGCAAATTTCGTCTATAAACTGCAAATTCAAAAATTTGAAATGAAACTCAAATTTTCAACAAACCATAACTATATATATAATTAAATTAAAAAAATTGAACTGATTTTAGCACTACAGTACTGTGTAAAAAGCACAATGAACCTGGACATATAATTGCACTGTGCAATATTAGATCTAAGGTCAGGATTAGTCCCTGGTTCATATATAATGACGTGATTCTTATTTGAACCCAATCTTTTATATATATATATATATATATATAAAAGATAAAAATTATAACCATAATGACATATATTGAATGTAACAAAACTAGAATTTTCTCATTCACTTGAAATTTTTTGTTCACAGGACTTTAGTTTGGTAGCATTAGAAGGTGCCAAGTAGAGTCGGCAACAAAGCGGTGCTAAGTCTCGTCTCCTTGAATGCTTCTCGTTTTTTCGTAGAATGAGTAACGGGTCGAATGTTGTGTTGCCTGATAAATACACTTTCCCTTCTTTGATAAAGGCCTGTTCTAATTCTTTAGCTTTACGGGAGGGGAGGATTATTTACGGGGCCACAGTGAGGTGTGGGACCGAGAGGGACGTGTTTGTAGGTTCAAGTTTGATCGATTTGTATGGCAAGTGTGGGGAGGTTGTGTGCGCCCGTAAGGTGTTCGACGGAATGTCTGTGAGAAACGAGGTTTCCTGGATGGCTCTGGGTACTTGAATATAGGTGATATGAGTTCTGCAGGGTGTCTGTTTGATGAAATGCCCGTGAGGAACGAGGCGACATGAAACGCGATGATCAAGGGCCTAGTAAAATTGGGCGATGTGATTAGTGCAAGGAAGCTATTAGATATAATGCCTCTGATAAGCGAGGATTCGTTTACCACGTTGATCGACAGGAATGCCAAGGCCGGTGACATGGCGTCCGCGAGGTCCTTGTTTGACCAGTTGACTCAAAAGGATCTGGTCCCGTGGTCAGCTTTGATGTCGGGCTACGTGCAGAACGGGAAACCCGGTGAGGCTGTTAAAGCTTTTGCCGAAATGCAGGCTTTGAATTTAAAGCCAGATGAATTCGTGATGGTGGTCTTGATGTCCGCATGTTCTCAATTGGGCTCCTTAGAGTTGGCCATATGGATCGAGTCGTACATGAGTAATGGGTCATTTGACTCGACCTGGGCTCACGTCGCATCAGCTCTCGTCTATATGAACGCGAAATGCAGGAACACGGAACGAGCGGCTATAATATTCGAGAAGATGCCACAACGCGATTTGATTTCGTATTGCTCAATGATGCAGGGGTTGTGCATTCACGGCCGTGGGGCCCAAGTTGTTCTCATGTTCAACCGAATGATAGAAGAAGGGTCACGGGCGTGGGGCCCAAGCAGTTCTCATGTTGGACTGAATGTGAAAACCTTAGTGAGCACCAATTTTCACGAAGCTTTAAATGGTTGTGCTATGGATTATATTTTAATGTTTGTGATCTCGTTCTCTGCCTATCATCAATAATATTACTTATAAAATGCATGAAGGCATGTCAAATTTCAAATATTCTGGCGTCCTTCAATGCACGTGCCTTTAAAGTTTCTACACCCAAGGACCCGAACCTTCCTGCTCTCAAAGATTTTTCCTGTTCAAATACTTGGTTAATTCCAATTTTAGAGAAAAATATTTTTTTTGTTCATTGCTGAGGTTCTTTATGGAGCATATTGTGTCTTTGGGTGAGTCTTTTGAGAAAGGATCTCATAAAGGTACTTATAACAATTGTTTTTCCCTACGATTATTTTGTTGTTAACTCTATTTATTATTGTGTTGCATTTCATGTTGAGTTGATAGGAATAATCTCATGTCAAGAGAAAAATAGGGTCAATAATTAAAAAATACCCCTAGGGGGTTAGTCTAATTATTAAACAAATAATTTGTTTATATATATTGCAGACACCCCACCCCCGATATTTGTTAGTAATTTACAACTTGCATCATTAGAGGGATAATTTGTAAAGAACAATGAAATTTATAATTTTGAAAAGATAATCAGAGTATCATAGAATACACCTATTTTAAGTATCACAAGTAGTTATCAAGGTTCAGGTCATCCCAACCTGTTCAACTTGAGCTTTTTTAAGGCTCGCAATCTCATCAGGTCAGGTACGATTAGATCGATCAGTCCCACCCCCGGAATGGTTGGGACGAGTCGTACCTCCTCGGTTTCCACCCAATCGATTGGCATTCCCAACCTGTCTTTTCATACACGAATCCCTGACACGCGTTAAATGCACGGATCCCGCCAAATCCTCCTTTTCCTAAAACCCTTTTCAAAACATCTCTCTCCTCATATTTCGTGGCTTATCTCTTTCTTTTGCCATTTTGCAATCTCGTCTATCAAGCAACTTTTTCTTCTTCTCCAATTGAGGTTTCCCCCCTTCCTTTGAACCAGGTACTTTTCCATTCTTTCTCAAATTTTTCCGATTATGCCTTCTCATTCCTCTTCTTCTTCTTCCCTCCATTTGTCGACGTCTTCCTCGATAACATTATCTCTAAATTATTCAGATGAAAGGACTTCTCCTCCTCACGGTGGCTGCGCTGATAATATTATCTCCATCGTGAGCAACCGGACTCTGGAAGATTTGAGAACTAAGTTCCAGATCTCCGACGAATTCTCTTTTTTCAACACAAACGCTGGTGAAAGGGCATCGCAATCGCCGCCTGACCATCTGACTTTCTTTGTCGACCAATTTTAGGCGGGATAAGTCTCCCTGTTCACCTTTTCATTCTATCAATTTCTAGGATGTACCGGATTCCGGTACATCAGTTAGTGCCCAACGCCTTTACCTTTAGGTTAATTGTGGGCTTCCATCTAGTGGCTTGCTTTTATGGGCTTATCCCCATGGCCAAGCTGTTTTATTCCTTATTTCAGGCCAAAAGCTCAACCTATGGCTTCTTCTATCTATCAGCACGAGCAAGCATTCATTTCCTGACCGGCAATCCTTCTTCAACAAGGCCTGAAGGAAGAAGTGTTTCTTTGCTCATTGCACAGGTGATTGGGGTTTGTCCCTAAAGCCCATCACTTCCCTTCCTCCTCAGGCCCATATACCTAGGGGAGAACGGACGTCTACTTAAAAAAATATCATCCTGACCCTGAACAGGCACCTTTCCATTTAACTAAACTCCTCTCACCCACTGTCTTGCGTTTCTTCAATTCTACAGAAGAGACCGGTCCTTTAGCTCCAGAGATTGGTACACTAAAAGAGCTATCTGGCTCTATCCTTTTCACTTCTACCCCTGTCCATTATGGGCTTGTTATGAATATTATTGCTTATACTTTCACAGTTAGTTCCTTTTAAATTCTTTGCAGTCACCATGATGAAGCAAATGATATGATGGCCGAGCTCATACGAAAACCTACTCCACCTGCCGAAAAGACTCTCCCCGAAGATCTAACTAAATCAGGGGAACTAACAAGATCGGAGCTAGAAGCCAGGCCAGAAGGCTCGAGCGTTAGACCTGACGTCGATCTAATGGACCCTTCTAAGTCAGGGGACGAGCAGGTGCTTGCCTCACGCAAGCGTGTTCAGTCTGGAAAAGGGGTCGCTCCTTCAGGGGCCAAAGTGGCCACCCCCAACTTGAATTTCTTCAACAGGACATCCATCATGGAATGCCCTGTAGATGTAGCGGTTCAGTTCATTCAAGGGCAATGCCCTTCTTGAGACCGCCGCTCCTTGGACATATTATCAGATTCTGAATTGGTTGAGTCTTTTTATCAAGACGAAGCGAGGGCACTTGCCTTCTTTCTCCCCCCACTTTTATTTTCTCTTTTTTTTAACATAATTGACTATGTTAGGCTGTCGTTAAGAGAGCAGTTTTGGTGGCTAGATCTCGGAGCTGTCTAATGAACGTTGACCTGGCTAAAGAGTATGCGGCACTCAAGGGGAAAGAGAAGAGGCTGGTCAGCCTTATCAAGGAGAAGGATGCAAAGATGAAGGATACCCATACGGAGGTGAAGAAACTTCGATCAGAGGCGACTAAACTCTGGGCTGAGTTGGAGAAGGACAGAGCTGAAGCGCGCCTTCGCGAGGAAGAAGGGCAGAAGCGAGTTGACAAGGCCCGAACTGAGGGTCTATCAGAGGGTCGAGCTGAGGGACGAATTGAGTTCCTCAATTCGTAGGAGGGGATGAGGCTTATCCAGACAACCCGAGAAGTGACCAGGTGAGCCTTCTTGCACTCCAAGGACCTATGGGCGCTCCTTATCCCTGAGGCTCATCTCTATTATCATTTTGGTTTGGACGCATATGAGAGATGGTCCAAAGAGAACCCTTCTGCCCCCTTCGACCGCGAAAAAACCCTGGAAGATCCTCCTTATCTTACTGGTCTTACTTATATTGCGGAGGATGACCGTCTTCACCAACTCAGCACCCCAAAGTTCGCTGAGTACGTCCTCCTCTCCTTGCCCAGATTCGGTCCTTATTCTAGCTCTTTGACCAATTTTTCGAGATCTTGCCTTTGACCAACCAACCAAGTCAGGCCCTTTTCGAATGCTCGTTCCTTGGGCACTCGGGCCCCTTTTTGAGGTTTTTTCCCTTGATCGGCCAATCAGGACCTATGTTTGGGACGTCCATCCCTTGGCCAATCAAGCAAATTTTTGGGGCTCGTGCCCTTAACCACAATCAGGTCAGGCATTTGGGATATCCATCCCTTGGCCCATCGGGCCATTTTTTTGGGGCTCGTGCCCTTAACTGACAACCAGGTAAGGCGTTTCGGGATATCCATCCCTTGGCTAGTCGGGCCAATTTCCGGGGCTCGTGCCCTTAATTAACAATCAGGTCAGGCATTTTGGGATATCCATCCCTTGGCTAACTGGGCCAATTTTATGGGGCTTGCGCCCTTAACTGTCAATTAGGTCAGGCATTTCGGGATATCGATCTCTTGGCCAGTCGGGCCGATTTTTGGGGGCTCGCACCCTTAACTGATAATCAGGTCAGATCATTCTGGAACACAAATTAAATTGATCACAATTTCTTTATAAATAACCTAGTACAATAATTTCACACATAGTATTTTCGCAAGTTTGCTACGTTCTATGCCCGCGGTAGTTTGAATATGTCCGCTTGTTCAAGCTCATAAGCCCCCCTCGCAAGAATACTAGTGAGCGTGTATGGTCCTTGCCACAAAGCCTCAAGCTTCACTCTGGTCTTTCCCAGATCAGCTCTGCGAAGAACCATATCTCCTATTCAAAATCTTCGCTTAACCACCGATTTATTATAAGTTGCTCGAATTCGCCCCCTCATGTGCTCCATTCTTATGGCACCTCGTTCTCTCTTCTCCTCTATTTAATCCAATGCATCCTGCCTCAACAGCTCGTTCTCCCCTTCATCGAAGTTCTGTATTCTATGGGTTTCCACACCGGTTTCTGTAGGAATCATGACATCCATGCCGCAACGTTCCCCCGTGCTTTCTTTTATGTTAGTTCAATATTCCCATAGGGTCGAACTGAGCTCTTCTACCCATTTGCCCCCCGACTCCCTCTAGGCGTGCTTTAATCCACTGTACCAAGATGTGATTAGTCACCTCAACTTGGCCATTCGCCTGGGGGAGATATACAAATGTGAAATGCTGCTCTATCTTTATCTTCATACACCAGGCTTGGATTTGAGCTCCCATAAACTGTGTGTCATTATCTGACAACAAGATCCTAGGGATACCAAATCGACACAACACATTTTTCCACAAAAAAAAAAACATTACTACCTCTATCGTGGTTTTCGCTATGGCTTCGGCCTCTACCCATTTACTAAAATAGTCTATAGCCACTATTACGAATTTTTTCTATATTGGAGTTGTAGGAAAAGGTCCGACCAGGTCTTTTCCCCATTTTGCAGAGGAGAAAGGAGAGATCATCGTCATGAGCTCCTCTACAGGTCGATGTATGAGGGGAAAGTGCTTTTGGCATCTATCACATGTCTTCACAAAGTTCTATGCGTCCTGCCTTAATTGTGGCCAAAAGTAACCAGCTCTCATTATCTTGCTCGATAATGCCCTGACACCCATGTGATTACTACAACACCCCTCGTGAACTTCTTTGAGAATGTGGGCGCCATCCCTCAGGCTTAGGCATCGCAGGATGGGCTGTCTGAAACCTCTCCTGAACAGCTCTCCCTTGATTAAACAGAGTCTGGATGACCTAGTTCACACCTTGGCTACCTCTATCTTCTCATCAGGTAGCTATCCTTTGTCCAAGTATGTCTTGAGGGAAAAACGACAATCTTCTCCTTCCTTTCACCGAATTCCCGATGTGCCATTAACAAGGTAATCACTCTTTTCCTGACAATTCATTGCCGATCTAGACACCTTAGCAAAATAATCTTCTCAGCTATTCTCTTCCCTGGGGATTTGGAGTACATTTGAAGCATTCGTAGTTTTGGCCAACTCATGGAACTGAGATAAATACTTTCACATATGCTCTTCTCTCATGTCAAATTCGCCTTTTATTTGTTTGTACACCAACAGAGAGTCCACCCGTGCACATATTTGCTCTTCCCTTAGCTCATTTGCCATTTGTATTCCTCTTGATAGAGCCTCATACTCCGCCCCATTGTTGGACAAGAAATAGTTCATTCGTACTGCATACTTTGTAGTCACGCCTTCCGGGTCTATCAAAGTTATTCCTGCACCGCAACCCAAGTTTCCTACTAAGCCATCTGTATATATATATCGTCCATTCCTTCTTTTCCTTGAGAGAGATGGTCATTTCTTGCATAAAGTCTGCCAATGTCTGGGCCTTGATCGCTGCTTGTCCCTCGAAATGTATGTCGAACTCGCTGAGCTCAATAATCTACTTTACCAAACGTCCTGAGACCTCCGGTTTTCCCATTATTGTCTTCAAGGGCAAATTAGTTCTGACCATTATTTCGTGTGAAAGAAAATAAGGTCTGAGCTTGCGAGTTGTCCCGACCAGAGCCAGCATGGCTCGCTCTACCTCCATATATTGGAGCTCGGCGTTATGCAACACCTTACTCCAATAATACACCGATTTCTATATCCTGCCCTTCTCCTTAAGCAAAACTGTACAGGATCAAGGGCTCACCCAGAACTAGTTTAGTGAGCACCGACATACTAACCAAATGCTCTTTAAACTTCTGGGATGCTACTTGGCATTCCTCATCCCACCAAAATCGAGCCTTCTTTTGCAAAGCTCAGAAAAATGGCAAACTTTTATCTGCCGAGCGGGAGACAAACCTACTCAGGGCTGCTATCCGACCTGCCAGGCACTGCATCTCTTTGACATTCCGTGGATGCTGCATATCTGTAATGGCTTTGATCTTTTCTGGGTTAGCTTCTATTCCTCTTTCTGTGACCATGTATCCTAGGAATTTTCCGGCTCGTACCCCAAGCGCACATTTCTTAGGGTTGAGCTTCATTCTATAATTTCTCAATGTATTAAAAGTCTTTCTCAGGTCATCCACATGTGAGGTTTATTTAGCGCTTTTGACTAACATGTCGTCCACATATACCTCCATGTTTCTCCCGAGCTGAGCTTTAAACATCTTGTCAACCAATCGTTGGTATGTATCTCCCGAATTCTTAAGTCCAATGGGCATGACTAAGTAACAATATGTTCTCTTTGGGGTTATAAAACCAACCCGCTTCCAGTTCTCCTTGGCCAACCTGATCTGATGGTACCCCTGAGAAGCATCCATCATGCTGAGCAGTTCACATCATGAGGTACAATCCACAAGAGGATCTATCTTCAGCAATGGATAATGATCTTTACGGCAGGTACGGTTAAGATCTCTGAAGTCGATAAACATCCGCCAATCCTCTTTTGTTTTTGGCAGTAACACTGCATTGGAAAGCCATTCTAGAAACTGTATCTCCTGGATGTGCTTAGCTCACAATAGCTTTTCTACCTCTGCTTCGATAATGGCTTCTTTCTCAGGTCCAAAGTTGCGTTTCCTTTGCTTCACCGGCTTTTCTATGGGACTGATGTTGAGGTGATGCTCAACTATTGTTGGGTCAATACCTACCAAATCTTAGGGAGACAAGGCAAATATGTCTGCATTGTTTCTCAAGAACTTCACCAGTTCTACCAAGATTTTCGGGCTTAAGGTTGTTCCCACCCGTAAGACTCTACTATCGTCCCCTGGGATTACCTCTACTGGCATAAAGCTTTCCTCGCGTTGAACCAGCTCTGACATTGTCATCTTTGTCCTATCCTTTTTGCACCTTCTCTCTTCTTGGTTTTCCTGAATGGGTCCTCCCCCAAAGAAACTAGGAGGTTTATCGCACCCAACGGCCGTAGAGCTTCCACGGCAAAACCTACCAATGAGGTCGTGACCTCCATATTCCAAGTTCAACTTCTTAGAGCAATCGTAAAACAGAATATCCACAGAGCTACTAGTATCGACAAAGACTATTCGCACGTTGTAGTTTAGCAATGGTGGCAGTTATTACCTAAGCATCTAATAGAGGTGCTAGAATACAATTCTCATCCTCTGATCCAAAGCAGATGTTCAGTCTTGGTGCTAGCTATCCTAACTCACATGCCTTCCTTGACAAATCTCTCGCAGCTTGCACGTAATTATTCTGGGTACATCGCGATTGCTCATCCCATTCTCCTCCTATGATCATTTGAATCTCTCCCCTTATCTCGTGGGACTGGTTTTCCCTTTTACTGTTACCACGGCTTCCATCTTGCTCACGCCTGGTTCCCTAACGTCGGCCCCTTCTATAAGGGTCAGACCCGGGCTCTTCCCTCCTTGCGTGCACAAACTCTTTAAGGTGCCCTGCCTGCACCATCTACTCCAGTTCATCCTTTAGATGCGTGCACTGATATGTGTCATAACCTTATCGTTATGGTACCTGCAGAATCGATAAGATTTATCCTTTTTTGGCTTATGTGCGTATGACCTTGGCTATTTGAGGTCAGGATGTCATTCAATGGCCTGGAGTATCTCCCCCCGTGGTGAAGCCAAGGGTGTATACCTATTAAACCTGGGTCTCCCCCCTCCCAAGTCAGTTCTGGGCTTCTTCACCTGCGCCTTTTCGTCCCTATCAACATGCTCTCTTCGTCTATCCCCATCATCTTTCAGTCTTAAGGCTTCCTCCAAATGGATATATTTTTCAGCTCGTGCTAGAAGCTCGCCAAGCATCTGCGCTGGTATAACCACCAGCGACTGGAAGAACTCTCCCTTCTTTAGCCCCTGAGCCAGGGCGTTAATCAAGAGCTCCTCAGATGCTGATGGTACCTCCAGCTCAGCATCCGTGAAACGCTTAATGTATCCTCTTAGGCCTTCTCCCTCCTTTTGCTTCAAGCTAAACAACTCCAATGGCATCTTCTGGTATTTCCTGTAACTGGTAAATTGGTGTAGGAATGCCAAGCTGACCTGGTTAATGTTGCTGATAGATCGGGGTGGCAATTGGCAGAACCAAAGTAGGGCTGATTTGGTAAAGGTCATCGGGAAGACCCGGCACATCACAACATCAGACTACATATGTAAGGTAGCTGCGTTCTCAAACCGGCAGAGGTAATCCAACGGATTTGTTGTCCCATTATACTCAAAGCCCAAAGATCGGTAAGAAGTTGGAAGATCATCCAACGTGACGTTCTCCGTGAATAGGGTGCTTCTTCATGCTTGTCCTACCATACTACCCGCCATCTTTTGCTTAACCTCCCTGACCTCCTTTTGCAGGTTATGCATCTGCTCGGTGAGGTCCGGACTACTCCCACCTGAAGTGTCACTATCCGAGCTAAAAGAGCTCTTCTCTTCTTCTCGGTCAGGGGTCCAGTATGTGCGCTGAAGGTTCTTGGCTGGCTCCGCTTCCGGTGGTTGAGTTACTTTGGAGGAGGTGGTGAAAACTAGGCAAATTTCTTCTCCACAGCTACCTCCACCGCCTTGCCAATAAGGTTCTATATCTATCGTAGAAAAGAATCATTCAACGATCCACTGTTACCATGTGAGGGTGTTCCTTGAGGCGGTTGTGGTGTACTTCGTCCAGATGTCGCTGACGGCCCTGCTGGCTCTGGAGCTCCCACTGGTGTGGTAGAACTTGGTGTACCACCCAGCTCCACCACTAAGTTTCTCCTGAGTCTGTCTGATTCTATGAATTCTGTCTCACGCCTTAACCTAGTCACATTATTCCCACAGATGGCGCCAATTGTTTCGCCCATAAAATATTAAACCCGAGATCACTTGATCTCCTCCTAGAAATTGACCTGACCTTCTTCACAAAACCAAGTTAGAAAGGACCACCGGGGGAATTCCGGTGGGATCCTCTCCGATGCTTAAGTCAGTAAGCGTTTTTATATCATAATTAGAAAGGTGAATATTCAAAATGTTATACCTTTAACACACCTTTAGCCAGGATATTTATAACCCCAGCTTTGTGGGGACACTTCCGGGATCCCAGAAACAGGCCCGCGAATCTCGGACCGTTATCTCGAACGACCTGATCAGGTTACCCTCTTTTGGGAGACCTGATCAAAGAGCCCTCTCTAGGACGACCAGAGCTCAGTCGAGCCTAGTCACCCATTTTCTGGCATTCCTGACTTGATCATAATAAGGCCCTGTTTAGGAGTTTAGGTCAGGCTATCGAGTCGTAAGTTCATCTTTTCTATTTTCTCCCCCTTCCTAGGGCACAAGGTTCAGGTCATCCCAACTTGTCATACCTGAGCTGTTTTAAGGCTCGCAATCTCATTAGGTCAGGTATGATTAGGTCGTACCAACCCCCCAACTATTCTGGAGAAACCATTTGAATCAAGAAATGCTTGATCTCGAAATTATTAGCTCAAATAGGAATGTGAGACATCCCTCCATAAGTATGGTTCCTTTTTTGATGAATATTTTCATGAATTGGAGGATGAGGTATCGCTCAGATTAGGCATGTCTTTCCCTCTCTCATTTGGATCTCATTATTTCTGTTCTATCTCTTCTCATTGTATTTGCTCGATTCACTCTCTCTCTCTTGTTCGGGTCCAATAATAACCTGTTTGGACTTCTAAGCTTGTTATAATCGACAGTGACATCTTCGATGACACCATCAGATTGCCTACATCCATCGAAACCTTAGTCCATAGCTCTACTCGTCGCCTCCAACTTTATAATGTTTGCTTCAAATTCTGGGTCAAAAGTTGCTAATGATACTTTAAAGAACGCGTAGACATGCACTACACATAATCAACCAACATAACAAAGAAAATAAAAATTCTAAATTAAAATCTAAAATAATTACAAATTATATTAAATAATAATCTCTGACGACAACAACAAAAACTTGTTGGCCAATTCTTTATTAACACTGCAAGTATAAGGGTTATCAAATGCAATAGTGGCAAGCAAGGTCGTATTCCACTGAGATAAGATTAGACTAACTACCTCAACTATAATAGTTATGATATTAATTGGATAATAAAAAAAAGATGTGTTAACTAATTGATCTAATATAAAATAACATATAACGAATAAATAAAACATCGGAGAAAGCAGAGGATATAAATGATTCTAAGAAAATGATATCAATTGGAAACTCTTTAGTCTATGAAGAATAAACATCATAAATGTTCATCCTATAAAGCATCACGTAAGTCATCTAACACCTTTGATAAATAAGTGTAGAAGTTGTAGACTCAGTTACTCATGTATCATCCTTTCGGTACACAATAATGAAGTTCAACTAAAAATAGTTCCCAAGATAAAGTAGCTTCCATTAGATAATTATACATCTTTTCGGTACATATGCAAACTATTAACACCTTTTATCTTATTTTATAATATTATTTCTTATACATTCGTTTTGATTTAGTATTTGAAAAGACAATTAAAAAGAGTGATCAAGTGCCAATAAAGCATTCGAAACAAGATAAACGAGTAGGAACAAACATTAACAAATGAAATACTTCAATATCATAAACCAAGATTCATCAATTTACTCTCATATCCAGAATCCAAGATTTAGTCGGACATGGTTATAACAAAATACATATTCATGTTCTAGTAACACATGACCAAACTAAATAAAGATACAAAAAGAGGAGAGAAGACCTATCCTGGGTAATTTGGCTCATTATGGCCTCCACTGTCTCGTCCCATGGTTAGATGAACATTTCATCTGTGATCCATGGGCTTCCCACAATATGATCCATAATATGTATTAATATCATATATCTTCTTATATTTTAGATGCATCGGGTACTTATAGGACTGTAAGAACCCTAACTTTTGAACTAAAAATGTAGTTGTAAAAATAATTATGCACTACGCACCCGAACAGGACCTTGGGTATCAGCTCAGGTGTTTATCTTTATTGATTCACTGTCATTTGCACCTGACCTACACCAGACTAGGACCTCTAGTATTACCTCGGGTGCAAGTCTATGTCCGTTATCTGTCTGCCATGCCTAACCTCTATTTGGATGTCACCTCAAGTGCAGCTGTTCAGAGGTTGAGTGGTCCTCTTTTCATGCCAATTATGAATCCATTTCTTCCTTCTGACATTATTCGTGCATCCTTTGGTCACTTGACTTGGGGTTGTCAATGCTTCTGCTCTAAAAAGGCTAAAAAAAACTAACATTTTACTATGAAAAATAACAAAAACATGAAAAGAGTAATATTTTTCAAGAAATCCATAAACTAGAAAAATCACATGAAAAGCATGCGTGTAGCCTTCATAATGATATGAAATATACCTTATAATAAGAAAATCTTGATGTGAACATCTAGATAACAATATATTATTATCGATAAAAAATTCCATATTACACATTATGGGCAAGAAACTCTTATTAATGTTCTTTCTGCTTCTTTTTCGCCATCAAATCACCAAGAACTCTTCTATCTTGATATTCTTGATGTTTTCACACCCTTGGTTTGAATTGATATTCTGATCACAAGTGTTTAGTTTGTTATGACTAGATTCATTATATTAACAAGTTTGATAGTATACTTTCCTTTTATGACTTCACTTGACTAACAACCTTTTTTAGTGGAATTGAGTTTCTTAGTTCTCGACTTAAGAAAAATATCAATTGCCATCAATAAGTGAAGATCTCGATTGCATAGGGAAACAAACAATTAAGCAATTTGAGTAAGAAAGTCCAAGACAAGGAAAATATGTTAAGATCCTTTCCCCACATGCATCGACTCTCTCAGCCTATAAATAATCTTCAAATACAATTTGTTTGCATACACTTTAAGAGGTTTAAATATAGGTAGAATTTGTGTACCCTGTATTCATCTGTATGGTATTTTAGTTTGAGTCTCTTTAGGGAGTGTTTTTCAACGAGCATAGTTTAGACAATGAGAGATACTATTTGAACAATAACTTGCAGCTTTCCCTTACACCGAATGAGAGATTAGATCGGGTGTTTGAAGAGGGTTCATGGTGTTGCTACTTTTGGTGATGGAAGGTCATTAGTGAGCACTTAGGAGAATCCACAATGCTCTTCAAAGTCAACAGGGGATCATCGTACAAGTAGATGAAATAGGTGATACATGATTTTGTTACTTGTGAGGGAGTCCTTGATTTGACTTGTATACTGTAGAAGCAAACATAATATTTCAATGAAAAATTTCTTGTGGAAGATGTATTATTTCCTCTTAAAAGTTTATATTTGCGAGTTGTTATTTTTATGTAACTGTATAATTTCTAGTGTTTGAATTATAACATATTAGGCGTCAAAACCCACTCCACGAACTAGATCCAAAACACCAAAACTTTCTAGACTGGTCGCCAAGACGTGCCAGGACGTGCCAACCCTCGCCAGGGAACCTTGACACACGCCTTGAAGCAAGCCAAGGCTCACCCGCCCGCGCGTGCCTGCCTGCCCGCGAAGCCCCCGCACCCACTCCCACGCGCACCAGCACTCGCCAGTGCCCAGCGCCCGCAAGCTCTCTCAAGCCGCCGCGCCAGCCTTTGCAGTGCCCAGCAACTCTTGCGGACGTTGCCTGCCCATCCACGACATCCCTACCGAGCCAAGCCTCGCCCAGCGCGCGCTAAATGCCGACACCCGCGCGCGCCCACTCCCTAGGCCGATCCAAACCAAGCCAAACCTTGCCAATGTGCACCATTACGGGTCAGCTTTGGTCAAACATGGGAAATCAAAGCTTTTAAGGCTTATTTGACCCATTTACCCCCAATTAAACCTAGTATAAATTGGACATCTCTCATTAGCTCCAAAAATCTCCCATCCTCCCAAGTCATGCATGGGTTTGAATCTAATTTCTCTCTCCTGTTCTTAGATTTTATTTCAAGCTTTTCATTGGGTTTGTAAGCTCAAGAAGAACTCAATCCATCACTTAGATTTAGTTTTGGTTGTAATTTAATTTCATCAAGTTTGTGTTTCTCTTTCTTAATTCAAGTAAGTTTTTCTTAATTTCTTCCTTGTTCTTCAATTTCATGCTTGTTCTTCAATGTATGCATTTTGTCTTAGCTCTTATATTTGTTGTTAGATTTAAAATTTGGTTTATGTAATATAGGTGAGTGACAAACCTTGATCATAGATCGGGTGTTTGATCGTTTTTATTTTAAGTATTTATTAGGCTTTATTTTTGTTTTTATTTTCATGCATGGTTTAATTTTGATTCCTAGATCCACTCTTTGTTTCTAGTTATTTTTTTATAAAGATTTTGAATTTCACGTTAACTATCATTGCTCTTTTCAACGGTGCTTTCGATTTTTGTTAATTCGCATTATTTAAATTCCATAATCATGCATGCATAGTTGTACCTTAGGTTAATTTGATTGTACTTTGTTGTTTCTTTGCTTTTTATTGCTTATTTTGATTATCGCTTTCAATTTCAATATGGCATACGCATTAGGCATTCGTAATACTTGCTATACTTCCTTTACTTACTTTACTTTACGTTTTTCTTTTAGTTTCATTAAGGATAAAACTCGTTGATTCATACAATCACTTGAATTTCGATAATACCAAGCCACATGAACCCCTCTTCTTTTTATCACCACTAAAAATTCACACTTTAAAATGGTGCCGTTGCGACTCATTTTGGTTAAGATTTTCGATTTGCTTGTAGTTTCTTTGAGTATTTAGCTTTCTTTTGTATTTGAAGTTTTTCTTGAGTGTATGCAAGGTCGTAAAACTCTTGGGAATGATTTATCTCCTTACATTTCAAATACCGAGCGATTAAGGCGTTTAAGACGTCCCTTGGCTACTACTCAAGACATGGCGAATAATCTTCCTAATACCGGCCCTTTTCTTTCTCCCAATGGGGGAATATCCACGGGCCCATGATCCTCAAAGCGCTATTAATACCGAGCTTGTTCTTGTCGAGCCACCCACACCAAGTGACAAGCCCAGGCCTTCAAATACCAATCCCACGGGCCCACCCAATCATACTTTAGTAAATCAAGGGAGTGGTATCACCACTCATGGACACGCCATGGGCCTAACCCAAGGTAACGCACACATTTACAATCCTTATGGCAATGGGGGTTACATTCCTAACATGGGAGGGCATGGTGCAAACCATGTTGGGAATGGGATGAATAGTAACGGTTATGGCTATTGATATACGATCGCTCGATTTTTCTCAGCTTCCGATATTTCATGGGTTTGCTAAAGAGGATCCTCTTCAATTCTTCGACTCCGATGTTTTTCGTATGTTCTTCAAGATAAAGAATTGTCATGGTTTATGAGAATCCCTTCCAATTCAATTCATACATGGGATGAGCTTTCGGCGATATTTTTGGATCATATTATTCTGATGAAAAGACGACCGAGTTGAGGATCAAGGTTATCTCGTTTAAACAAATGAAAAATGGTCCTTTTCACTCGCCTTGGGCTCGTTTAAGATCTTCTCGCGAGTTTTCCACATCATCATATGGCAAAGGAGCTATTAATCCAAACTTTATATGAGGCGGTTGACTTGTGTTTCCTATATATGGTGGACACGTCGGCGGGGGGAAATATGAAGGATCAACCTCCTCAAGTGGTTCACATGATTTTCACCACTTTAGCCAAAAATTCTCAACAAAAATCTTCTCGAGCAATGTATTATAGTGCTAATGAAGTGAGTGAATCTTCTTCCCCTGGGGAGCTTGAGTTGGAAAAGAAAATAGCGGCTATGGAGGCTCAAATTGCTAAGTTATCTAGCCCAAGCCCGGATCTCCCGTGTGCGTCGTGTGGAATGTTTGGTCATGATACCACGTCTTTTCCTTCAAATCCCTCTTTCTATATGTCGATGCCTCAATTGGAGGAAGCGTGTGGGGCTCAAGGGTATCAAGCGGGACCTGGTTTTGCTAGACCATCTTTTGCTCGTCTGCCAAATCACAATCCTCCTTATCATCCTAGCAACCGCATGCATCCGAATTTTAGTTATGTCAATAAAAATGCGAATGTTAATCCTCATGTGGGTCCGTCTCGCCTGCCTATTCCGGTGAATGCTCTCACTCCACCTTTAGATCTGAATCTCTTGGTCGTTATGCAACAAATGCAAGCATTTTCCATTACGTTGTCTTCATTCGATGCTAGGTTCAATTCTCTTGAGGCTACGAAAAATAGGTGAAACACTAAAATGGGGCAATTACCAAGTGATGTGAACATGCTAAAACAAGCTAATGACAAAGGAAAATTTCCAATCCAACCTTCGCAAGCTCATTCGGTCACGGTCCTTAGAAGTTGTGGGGTGGTTGATAATAAGGTTGTCCCGACGTCCGAGGAGAAGGTGGCTTCTATCCCGAGTGTTCTTACTCTTCCCGATTCTACTCCCGTGGGTCCCACTTCGGCTAAAAAATCTCATGTTAGGAAAAAATTACAAATTACACTTTTTTCGTTAAGCTCCTAGCTTTAAGAAAAAAAAACTATTTTTATCTTTTAATAAATATTTTATTTATAAAAACAACATATTATTTAAGTATTACTATAATATTGCTCTTAAACATAAGAATTTTTTTATTTTTTTATTACAATTATTTTTCATATATTATTCTTATTTTTTGAGAAATTATTTTAGAAAGTCTTTATTTATTACAACTTTATTTAGTTTTTTTATTTTTCTACGTATAATATTTTTATATTTTTTGATCATATCTATATTAATAATAACCTTCAATCAACTAATTTAGAAAACACTAATTTTAAAAGTTAAGAAAAGACAAATAAAAAAAATCTGGTTTTGATTTTTTTATTTTCTTTTTTCTGATATGGAACTAAATGAGATCGAAAAATTGAGCAAACTAATTGAAAATAATCATTAAGATGAAAGTCCATCAGAATTGGGGATTCATTGTCTACACATTATGATATCATAATATACATGAGTTATTTAGTTCAAATCTAGGGCCTCATCTAATAATGGAACATCCTCATCTAATAATGAAACATCAATTTATGGGGTAAATCTAATTATAAAATAAGAAAAAGAAATTGAGGTCCAACTAGGGGATGGCCCTAGGCATCTTCTTCTTGTTGGAATTTTATAAATAAACAATCATATAAATTTAATAAATCATATCCTAAAATATACATAATAATTTTAAAATATAAACATCACGCTATAATCATCAAAGATTTATGAATCATTGAAATACTTGAATCCATAGAAATAATCGTATGCATAAATCAACTCTCATATCACGAGACGAGACTCATAATCCAAAAGTTAGGGAGAATACACGAACACACATGTGTTCAAGCTGGTTTTTATGATCTTCCTTAACTAAACCTTTTGTGAGCCTGATTTTTCTGTTTTGATGGGGAGAATTATTAACAATGAATGATTTAGTCTTTTATGGTAACTGATTAGAGTTTTACATAATCGCCTAAATTGATTTTTAAGGTATTATACTCATTAATTGCATATCAATTTCAATAGTCATAGGACTTTTACCTTTATTTGATCACTTAGTTAAGTCCAAATGATAAATATAATTGTAATTAAAATATATTGCTCATTTTAATATTAATAAATTCCTAATAATCTCCCACTTAGGTTATATATTATTCCTCGAGCAATTATATTACCATATGTGTACATCATATGTCATTTATTCAACAACTATTGTCTAACAATCTAACCCATCTCATATACTAGCAATGAGACTATCATGTTTTTCATCACATTCAATATCGCGAATCAACCATGATAATCACCATACTAATATACTTAATGAAACAGATCAAATATGGTGAGTAGCATGAAAATAGATGTAATGTGATCATTATCATGCATCTTTCCCACTAATCCAATTTTAGTGGAATCAAACCATAAGTAATGTAAAGTAATACAAACAAATATAATGAGTTCAAAAATACCATCAACTTTATTCTGCAGACAACTGAAGGTAGGTTAAAGAAAGGTATATCGAACATAAACTCCCACTAAACTAAGGTGTTATCCATAGTAACACTCAATTAGCACAATGCCCATGAAATACCCCATGTGGTAATACCTTAATGAGTGAATTTGCTAGTATAAATTTGTCGTTATGTGTTCCATGAAAATTTTGAACTCTTTCCTTATCAACAAACTTGTTACTTTGATTAAAGAGTTTTTGTTGTCATAATATGGTAAGCTAATTTATTGTCACATTATATACTTTAGTTGTATTAAACACCATAGTCAAAATAAATCTTATTGGCACTGTTTCACAACCATATCCATAATAAGATGCCCCAAAATAAGTAAAAGGATTATAATTGTCTACATGACACCTTTTATTCCAAAATAACGTTTTACCCAAATGGATCTTAATTGGCATCCAATCAAATCGAAATCAAAAATCACCAAATGATTTACAAAAATTTTGATTTACGATAATAGAACATAAGATTATTTTTGTTCTCTAAGAACACTTTATAAAACCCTTTAGGATTTTCCAAAATAATCCACATTAGAGTTAATTATTCACCATGAGATTATGTAAGCTACATCTAAATGCTTACATACTTTAGCTTACAAAAGGCTTTCAAACATAAGTAGTCCTTTGAATACATAAAATTTATACTCATTCTTAGGGTACCAAATGAGTTAAACTTAGTAATAGAATGCTCCCACCAAACTCGCGGCATATACAACTATCAATTTTATTTATCCCAACCCAAATGGGATAATAACCTAATGATAATTGTAGTACCATAAATAAGGAAGCCAACTCAAAACCAAACGAGTCATAAATAATGTTTGGTTCTAAATATTTTTCCAAAAAATAAAAAGGAAAGTCTCTTTATAATCAATGTCTTTATTTAGATGATAATTCTCAACTAGACATACCATATATCTCTCAACATTGTCTTTGAAATCTTTTTGTTTATAAATTCATGTATGACCAATTAGATCCACTTATGGACAATTTGAAGACATTCCACAATAATATCATGTTCATCCATAAATTTCATCTAATATACCTAATAGCTTATTTTGAGATTTTTGAGTTTACATATAGAAAGATAATCTTTAAATATTACCTTGGTAATCGAAAAATTGCATATTGAATAATGTTATGAAAGAATCATTGTCAATTGCAATTGTAATAGGATATCATAATCCATAACAAAGACAAAGTCAATCACCCTTTCTCCCACTCAAGCTCAATCTCTTAGATAAACTCTATATTCCATTACAAAAGACCTCCGTGAGTTCTTAACAAAAGTAGTAACTCACATTCCTAAATCTAAGTTCTATATGTAGACTCGAAAGTCTTACTTCTATTGGACAACCCCAAATATACAAATATCTAAGAATAGAATTGCATGTCTAAAATCTACATGGAGATTTATTTACTACTATATAGTTTAGAACTCTGCTAGCAATTAGTGTTGCATTATCAGGTGCTTCTCTTAAATTTACGGTAAAGAAAATTGACTAATCATATTTCTTACCTTATTCTGAATTAGTGTTCCGTATATATTGTACATGTAACCCGACATGCAATCAAGGGGCATTATCGTCATTGATAATGAAACTATAATGTTTGAACAAACAAAGAGATAAAGTTTTACTATGAAAGTACCATAAGCACTTCCAAATTCAAATGACTTTTATCATTGACAATTTAAATCCTGATAGTCTCAAACAGCTTTGTCATTAGTCTTATATGGATGCATCTTTCAACATCACTTGACTATGGATTCCACAGTTAATAACATTTAAATTATAATACATAGTGAGTGTAATTAAAAAAAATTAGAAATTACTCACCAAATACTTAAATATACAAACTAAAAAAACTAAAATATCAACTAAAGTGAGAAGCGCACTTAAAATATTCCCTTTTAGGTTCCACCTTCATGACAAATGAATAAGTTAATTCCTTATCCTATTGCTCTTGAGTTCCAATTATTGTGCCTTACAACAACTTTATTTCCTTACTATGAGAGATAAATGCAAATTGAGTACTTTATGTATTTTAGAGAAGCCTATCCCATTCCCAGATTTCCCAGTGCCCCTAAAAACCAAAGTCGAGATGACGAGAGGGTCATCATGCCTCACATTCGCCATCTCGTGGGTCGATAATGAAAAAAAAGGTAAAGACGCGGAACAACCAAGAACCTGATGGTCGTTTTGCACTTCCTACGCCGGTGGTCATCGATGGTGGTACGACCGGTGGTTTGCAAATTTGGGGAAGAAAGATCCAGTTTGTATGATTTTTCTCTGGAAAATAAAATAACATTAATAATAATTTTTGTTTTATTTTATTTTTTTAATCCAAAGTTGATGGTAATTGAGCAAAAACATCAAACCCATATCCGGAGAACTCAACAAACAGATGGGCATAATTCGAAAGCAAATGTATTTGACGCTAAATATAAACCTTATACGCAGCTATAAAAATAGGCATATGAACCGCGAACCCACATAAAACACACGAATCCTTAACCCTGATAATTGAAAAGTGACCACGTTGGCACTTTTTAAATAAACAAACATATAAAATTTATAAGTCATATATTAAAATATGCATAGTAATTTTAGTATATAAACCTCACGTTATATTTATCAAATTTATGAATCAACAAAATACTTGAATTCATAACAAAAATCATATGTAAAATTCAACTACCTTAGCATGATACTAGACTTGTAATTCAAAAGCAATGAAGAATACACGAACACACATGTGTCTGGGTTCGTTTTATTGATCTTTTAGGGGCTTTAGTTTTCTATTCTCAATAGATAGATTAAGAAATAATAAATAATTTAATATATTGGGATCATAATTATGTAGGTAATTCCATATTGATTTCACTAGTCTTAGAACTTTTACCTTAATTAGATTACTTAAATATGTATAAATAATATTTAATATAATAGTAAATATAATTATAATTCATATATATTACTCATTTTAATAGAAAATTAGTAAAACATCGCAAATGGAATGATAACATATATATTCGGAACATTAATCGATGGGATAATTAAATAAATAATATATATTTTAAAACAAATTGAATAAATAATATATAAGTGGAGAAAATTAAAAAAAATGTAATGTACGATATCGCCATCAGCGTCCCGTGACGAATTTGAAATTTATTTTTAAAATTTGTATTGAAACTTCTTTTTTTTTTTTTTCAATTTCACCCTGAACGCTTGTGACAACAGTATCCCAATACATTTTAATTTTTTCAACTTATATATTATTAATTTAATGTATATTAAAATATATATTATTTATTTATTATGTAGGTAATTCCATATTGATTTCACTAGTCTTAGAACTTTTACCTTAATTAGATTACTTAAATATGTATAAATAATATTTAATATAATGATAAATATAATTATAATTCATATATATTACTCATTTTATTAGAAATTTAGTAAAACAGCACAAATGGAATGATAACATATATATTCTGAACATTAATCGATGGGATAATTAAATAAATAATATATTTAAAACAAATTGAATAAATAATATATAAGTGGAGAAAATTAAAAAAAATGTAATGTACAATATCGCCATCAGCGTCCTGTGATGAATTTGAAATTTATTTTTAAAATTTGAACTGAAACTTCTTTTTTTTTTTTTTTTTAATTTCACCCTGAACGCTTGTGATAACAGTATCCCAATACATTTTAATTTTTTCAACTTATATATTATTAATTTAATGTATATTAAAATATATATTATTTATTTAATTTTACCTTAATCGACATCAGCTTCGAAGTTGGGAAACTAATCACTATACTCATTTAAAAAGAAAAGGAAATACACCCGGCCTTAATTGGGATGGTAACATATTTATTTGACATATCAATTTCTGATAGTAAAAGAAGAAAGTGACTTGCGGGTAGTTTCTTGCAAGAGTTTGGTCTTTATTGCTACCAATGTGTTGATAGTAAAAGGTGCATGTGCACGGGTGCAGTTAATATGGTCAATTTAAGGTAACTTGTAGCAGAACTGCCAGAAAGAATTCGTGTTAAATTACTATATCTAACACTTGCAAAAAAATGTTCACAAAATTTAAAACAATTCGTGTAAACAACTCTTAACTAATAGTTTTCATTTTTTCTTCATAAAATTCAGTCTAATACTTGAACTTATTTGGAGTTTGAAATTATATTTTATATTAATAAGGACTTAGAGCAACTCCAGTAGTTCACACTATTTTAAGTACATAATCTACCTTTCATCTTCAATAGTTTGCTTTTGCAATAAAAAATATTGCATAATATAATTTATTTTATTTATTTTATCTATCTTCTTAATATATTATGATTGATAAACACGACATGTGTAGTATTATTATTATTAAGTGAATCTAAAAAAATCAAGCTGACTCTAGTCATTTTTATGAGTTCGAATTTTCTTCAAATCTTGAAGAGCTCTAAGAGAGGATTTTCATGTTCACCTATAGGTAAAATTAATATCCATAATAATACTGTCAATTCCAAACTTTTTTACTAATTTATTGACCCTAAAACTAGACTAGACTACATCTAGTAATCAGTTACTTGTACAACACAGAGTCACCTCCACACTCTCTAACATGAATTTCGATTCAAAATATTTTTCAAAAAAAAAAACTCTCCATTTCACGGCTCAACATGTATCATGGGTTGGATTTTTCTAACCCAATATACAATTGAAAGTCAGACAAAAAATCGTCCAGAATCCTTGAAAAAATTCCTTGGGCCCATCATTTATAATTGGAAAGAAAAACATTTTGTCACCTAAGTTATAGTCGTTTTCACAGTTTACCATACAAATTATCATACGAATTAAGCGTGATTTGCAATTTGCCCTCTAAATCAGAATTTTTGTGGTTTTGTGCTCGAAATCGGATAACGTTGCACAATGAAGTTGTGTCACGTCATCCGGTTTTGAATACAAAACCACAACAATTTTGGTTTAGGGGGGCAAATTGCAAAACGCACATAGTTCGTATGGTGGTTTGTCACAAATAGTAGTTTGTATTGTAAATTGTGAAAAACATAATAGTTTAGGGGGCAAAGAATAATTATCCCTTTTAATTCAATGTAGTAGGTGTAACACCCCAAATTATGAGACTACCTAGGAAATCTCAATAGATTCGATTGGTAAACTCATACCAACAAGGTGCATCTTCTTTTCTGGAAGCCCTCTCATCGAAACTCCAAAGTTAAAGCGTGCTTGGCCTGGAGTAGAAGTGGGATGGGTGAGCCCCTGGGAAGTCTCTCAGGGTGAGTGTTATTTTTTTCAATATGGATTTCCCTTTTACTAGTATTTGTGGATTTTTTTTTTTTATCGAATTTGACCAATCTATAGTTTCAAATCTCTACAATTTCATTTTTTCCTTCTCTAGTTTTGAATCACTATATAGAGATTCCAAACTAGATAATTATAACTTGGTAAAATTATTAATAACTCTAAAATACTATGAAAATCCAACTATTTGGACTTATAAATATTGTACTACTAAAGGAAATGAATTTATATTGATTAGCGAATTATCGAATTTCTTGTCGGGTTCAAGTGGGTCTAATTTTTTTTTCTCATTTTGTTCAATTTTGTTTTCCGCTTGATGTTTACCTTTCCGCTCGAATTGAACACGCAAATTTTATATCTGAATCAAGGTACCCAAAGAGATGTGAAATTCGAACAAGAATAAAAAAGTAAGAATATCTGCAATTTCTCTTAGCAGTGTGGAATTGTGTAGCGGGTTGCTGAGTTTCTTGAATAGTTTATAATTTTTTTGATTTTCGGTTGGAGTAGTTTTTCTTTTTTGGATTTTTTTCAATGAATATTACCAATTTATGAGTCTAAATTGTTGGATTTTGTTGGTTTATCATAGTAGTTTAGAATTGTTGGTAGGAATTTTGAAAGTTAATAGAGATGTGTGTAATTCATTTGCATGTACTGGAAGAAATGTGTGAGTAGTGTGTAATTTGATACTGCAATTAAACTTCTATTGTGAGTCTTGTGCAGAGTAAGATGGAATTGTCATTGTGTAAGTCTATAATTTTTTTATTTTTTTATTTTTTTGTTATCAGAGTAGTTTGTATTGGTATGAATTATTTAAATATAGTAGTATGTGATTGTAGGTGTGGGAATTCAAAGTATTGTATTTTCTTAGATATACAGTACTATGGAACTATTTGGTATGGAGTCTGAAAGTGAATAGAGTATTTTGTAATTGATTTGAATGACTTGGAAAAAATTTGTTAGTAGTGTGTAATCGACTCAGACTCCAGGCTACCCTGCAAAATGATTTATGTTAATTAGAACAAACCAGTTCGCGAACAAAAAATATGATAATGTTAATTATTTTTCTCATTTATTTTGATTTATGCGACTGAGGTGGGTGTCGATGTGATTTTGTGTTGGCAAACATGTAGTAATAAATCAAATTTGAATACACATTGCTCAGTTTTGACATAATTTTCCCTGCAAAAGACAAACGTAGTATGTTATGTATTTCCAGGGAATTCTAATGTAGTATGGCCAGAAATCTCACCGAGCTCATAACTTACAAGGATAAAATCTTTGCAGAACATTTAGAGGTTATGAAGAAAAAAAATTCTACTACTTATTCAAATCCATATAATTGCGTAGGATAGATTCTTTCGACTGTCGAAGGATAGATGTTATCACCAAAGACATTATGTACATTTTATTTATCCCAAAAGTAAAAGTTTCAGGCTAGATGGGAATAGAATACGTATAACCAATCAGGAAATGAAGCTCATATTCGGTGTTGTAAATAGTGAGAAAGGTAAATTTATTTATGGGCAAGAATAGAAAATGGAAATTCTGCATTAGATGTTTGAGTCACATCGTGTTAAATCAAAATTTGGTTAAAGATAAGCCAAAAAAAGAGGTGAGTATAGGGGATGCTGACGCGTTACTCGATGATGTTGAGGATGTTGTTCGACATTTTTGATTGCTTCTAATTCCGACATTACTTTTCCCTCTGTCTGGTGTTACATTAACATTTGGTTTGGTATTATCAAGAATCTTGATGATATGAGGAACTGCATATGGAGTGGTGAGATACTGACCTTTCTCACTAGTTCATTGGTGACTAGCCACCAACATCCATACCAAGTTAAAGGTTACATGAGGATACTTTGGGTAAAATGAAAATAAACTAATTTTATATGTATATTTATTGACAAGTAGAGTTGCTAGTCTGAAATGTGTGTTCTCCAATTCATGCGGTACAGGTTGCGTGAGCATGTACATATCATTGAAGGGAAAATTTCATTTTTGGTTCACTATATTGGCCACATTCCAGAAAAGGTACGTGATGTTGGTCATCATCAAACAACGTCTGCTAAGTTGGTCAATTCATCAAAAAAGGTCCAAAAAAAGCCCGATCGGGATTTTTGCTGACGTGGCGTGATTCAATACTTTCTTATCATTTTTTTTTAATTTAAAATATTAAATTAAAAATAAAAAATTGGGATAATCTTCATTTTGGTACATTATATTGGCCACATTCCAGAAAAGCTATGTTAAATTGGCCATCATCAAATCATATCTGTTAAGTTAACCAATTCATCAAAAAAGGTCCAAAAATCTTGATCGAAAATTTTAATTTCAACATGGCATGATTCTATATTATTTTATTATTTTTTTTTTAAATATTAAATTGATGACAAAAACCTATTTTGCATTCATTTTCTTTTCTTTTAATCAAATTAATATAATTTTAATTAATAAGAAATAAAAAAATCAGTGATAAATATATAAATATAAAATAAATCTTCAAAAATTATAAAATTAATATAATATTTTATATGATTTTTATATTATTAAAATTTTAATTAATAAAATATTAATAAACTCGGAGATAAATATAAGAATATAAAATAAATCTTAAAAAATAATAAAACATATATAAAAATATATATGAGAAAATCTCTTATAAATAAATTCTGAAACTTCTATATTTATTATATATTTTTTAATATTTATATTATATTTTTATATTTATAAATAATTTATATTAACTCTTATTGATTAAACTTTATTAATTAGATTAACGGAAAGAGAAAAGAAAAATAGAAAAAGAAAAGGGAGAGAAAAACACAATTTTGTCATTAATTTAATTTTTATAATTATAGAAAACTGATAGGAAAATATAGAATAATACCACGTTAGAAAAAAATCCGATCAAGCTTTTTTGGACCCTTTTTGATAAATTGGTTAACTTAGCAGATATGATTTGATGATGGTCAATTTAACGTACCTTTCTGGAATATGGTCAATATAATGGACCAAAATAGAAATCTTCCCAGTTTTTTATTTTCAATTTAATATTTCAAATTAAATAAAAATGATAAGAAAGTATTGAATCACGCCACGTCAGCAAAAAAGCCCGATCAGGCTTTTTTTGGACCTTTTTTGATGAATTGACCAACTTAACAAACGTTGTTTGATGATGGCCAATATCACGTAACTTTTCAAAAATATGGCCAACATAGTTGATCAAAAATGAAATTTTCCCTATCATGGAAGATAGGATGATGTGTTATTTAGGATTCTGAGGTTGGTGAAGTGGAACCAGCTGAAGGTGCAAGTTGTGGCGAATAGGGGGCTATTCTTAAAGATTGGGGAATGTGAGGTGGTATTTAAGTTTAATATTTTAATTGTAGTGTTTAGTATGGTTTCGAAAGTGGAATAGGATATTATATTGTATGTAGGTTGGAGTTTTAAGATATTGATTGATATACAACAAGGTATTGTCTGTTCGGGAATTTGGTAATAAATTCTGAACCTTATTATCACATTCAACACTTCATTGTGAAATTATGCAGTAGTTGTGTACGAGTAGTTACTATTTATATATGTAGTTTGGAGTTTTTTGAATGTAGAATCGAATTCTTGCATTATGCATCAAATCGTGTCGTGACTGATCGAACATTCAATCTTTGTGAAACAGGTTATCGCAGGTGATATCCAACGGAGCACTATAGAAGCGAGTACTTACAAATGACTCAAGAAGTGGATGGCTAGAAAGAACGTTAGTAAGGGGATGGTTGATGAAACTAGTGCACACCAAAAAAAAGGATGCATTTGTTGGGTGAAAGTTGTACGCTAAACATTGATGCCGGTCAGGATCAAGAAATGAAACGTCTTGAGGGAGAGGTTATCACCGTACAAAGTCTATACACTGACCTCTTAAAAATGCACAATGAGTTGGAATCATAGTAGTGCAGTATGTGGATTGAAACACAAGAATCAAATAATAAATAGTTCATCTCGAAGGGCTGAGGGATTTATCCATGCGGTCCCGATCAGTGCCTTGGAACCAACTTATACTACGTGTTGGTTGACACACACACTAGTGAATTAACTGTTTAAGTATGATGCACAGGTGGTATGAGGGTTTAGCTGAGTCAGTAGTGCATGTAGTAACCCAAGTACATTCTACAAATATTTCAAAGTCAATTAATGGGGACATGGTAAATGAAAACTCAATGATAAGGAGGATTAAAAGGATACACATGAAAGTTATGGTTGATGACGACTTCAAATACGGACCAAAGACCGATCAGAGGAAAAATGATGTTGTAGTTCAAGTGATGCAGTAAAGTGTGAAGATAAAAGGGAGTTTCTATGAATGCTTGACAATAAATTCAGCGGCCACTATGGACGACACTTGTCGGAAAAATGCTTGATAGTGCTATTAGAGACATTCAACAAGGGGATAAAGGAAGTTGTTATAAATAGCAGTCCTCTTATATTATGGCATATTTTGTTCTTATGTAGATTTCTATGGAAATATCTTAGGTAAATATTCAAATATCTTCAGTTCCATACAATTCCCTCGAATAATAAACTATGTACACCATACACGTTGTGTTATACTCAAGCAGAAAGATTGTTTATATCAAGGATAAATCCATTGTTGTTGTGGCCGTGGAGAATATCATGGGTATAGTAAAGGGTGTATACGTAAGTAACTTTGTAAGTGGTGAATGTTGTCTGAATTTCGTAGTATATCATATATGTTGAATTTGGATTTTAGTTGGCTAGTACGGAATTGAAGTTAATAGCTTCTGGTATATGTGTATTTTATTTGATATACATGCATATACATAAAAAAAGGTTGTTGATGCTTACGGATGATACATCATGAGAACCGTTAGGACAAAGAAAGATGTCTATCATTCGAGCATATTGATAGGTACGTTTATCCACACCCAAGGGTAAGGATTCTATTTCAATTTAAAGTTAAACTACAATTTAAAAAATGTATGTTTGTTTTATATAGACATACATATCGTTCTTCTCAAAATCAAATAGTTTTTAGATGAGGTAGTTGATTTGTACATATTTGTATGCATTTTCCATGTGTGTTTGCATCTCCTTTTGCGTGTTTTGTTTGATTGTCATAGGTTGAGTCCTTTTGCTTTATTTTTCATTTTTGTAGTTTGTATCTCTTTTTTTTTTTTTGTTGATTCTCATTTTTTTAGGATTTTTATGTTACGTTATTATGTAAGGCCAAGCGTGGTCAATGCGGTCCCGAACTGAGGTCGAAAAGCGGGCAAAGCTCGACAACAAAGATCGAGTGGAAATGATGACGATCAAAAATTAAGAACCCGTCTAGCTATATTTGCATGTCGCCGGACACATGCCCACACGTCCCACACGCAAAGCCCTGGCAAACCTAGGAATGGGTGGACCATGAGCACCATTCTCTCGGTAGCTCACGCGAATCAATAGCCTGTCGCCATGAATAGTCGCGTGCACCATGACCGCAACCATCACCCACACCTATAGGCAGCATCCATAAGTCCTCGACAATCCCATATATCATCTCCCATCACCCACTCAACAGTTGGTCACTATCGCAACAACCATCGCCCCACACTGAAGCACGCTGCCACAAGCCATCAACAGCGCCTGATAGTCACCACCGCACACTACTGCAAACCTTTTCGCATCATGGACGACACCTCTCAACCACCCAAGAAGAAAATTATCCAGGTAACCTCAGAGCTACCAAGAGTGTCCAGCAGCTCTCGTCACCCTTTGCGCATAACCTGTCGGCCACGCTCGTAACCACTCGGCTGCTCTAACAAATATAATCCTGGTGAACCTCTTATCTACCGGGTCTATCGGCAGCGCCTAATACCATTGCATAGGATGCCTAATCGAGCAACTTATTGAGGTGCTCCTCGAGCCAAAACTCTCATCCACGCATGTATACTCAAGCAAGCAACCTACCATCCTCATCGTTACTCAAGCAGAATCTAAGGAAACACTATCTACTCGAGTTGCTACTCGAGGGCAACTCATGGATTGTGTATGTCTACTGGAGTGGGCAACAGTGCCCATGGCTGTATGTCATGGTCGAGCCATCTCAGCATGGTGCTCTATTTGGGACCAAATGACCATTTTGACCTCGTTTAACCTATATAGAACACTTATCTCTCCATTTTAAAAAGGCCTCCACAATTCATCTTCTTAACCATATTTTAGAAATTTTTTTAGTTTTAAGAGGTTATATTCTCCCAATACTTGTTTCGTAAATTTGGAGTATGCTTTTCTTTGGATTGCTACAAGATTCGAGATTTAAGTTCATTTATGTATATGGAATGAAGACATCTTTTAATTTTTTGAGATTTCATTTTTCCTTATTTCCAATTTCATTTTAATTGCTTTTTGCACATTTTTTTAGTAATTTCTAGATCTACTAGCCAAGCAAGATTTGAACTTTCGTGTTATGTGACAAACAAGGAATGAAACTTGTAATTTTATTAGCTCTCCTCTGTAAAACCTAGATCTAGTCCTTCTTACTTGTTATCTTCTTCAAATATTTGAACTTTGTGGTTGAATTGTGTGGAGAAGTGATATGTTCTTCCAATTTCTCATTTGCTTTCCAAATTGTATGTCTTTATTGCTTAATTTCATAATTAGAGTTCATAATTGCATTTTCCATTCTCTTGATTCACTTTATGATGGGTTAGATCTAGTTGGTCTAGGAGCTATATGAGTTTAAAGCCATTAAATAGGAATTTATTATGCATTTAATCAAGTATTGGTATTGACAACCTCAATTTGAAGGTTAAGTATTTGATGATTTGTCAGTTGATCATGGAGACAAGTTTAGTTCCCTAGACCATTGCTTTTCATTAATTTTTAAAACTTGTGTTCTTTTAATTATCCTTTAAACACATTCCTTTAAAATGCTCTTCATTTGAATTCTTGTCTTAGCTTAAAACCAAAACTCAAATAAGGTGATCACGTGTTTAAAATAGCTTTTTCATTTCTTTATTCTTTATTTCATTTATAATAACAAAAAAATCATATTCTGATTAGCCTTCCCTGAGAGACACGACTCATGAAAGAATTCGCTGCACCACTGATTTGTACTTTTTTGTACACTTTTTTGTTACCTTTTTGTGTCGCATTCGCGTGTGTTTTGCTTGCATTTATGAGTTTTAGGAGTCGTTTTGGCCTATTTTGTTAGTTTTAGGTTTTTATAACTTTTTTGCGGTTTTTAGTAGTTTTTCGTACATTTTTACCCTTTTTTTTGTATTTTTGGTCGTAGGATGACCAAGCCGGTCCCGTGCACGTTTGGAGGAATCCCACTCGACTCGGATTGGAATGGACAAGCAAGGGAACACAACGCGAACAAGGAGCGACAGCCGGCGGACGTTTAGAGCAAAAATGAGAAAACCGAGCCGGAGAAGCCGTACCAGTCGATCGACTGGACCTCTCCAGATCGACTGCTCGGCAGTGAGTTTGGCAATTTTGGGCGAAGCAGTAGATCGACTGCTCCTCAGTCGATCGACTGAGTCGCAGTCCAGCTCGTGATTTTGGTCCTTTTTGACGATTTTGCCACTGCGTTTTTGTATAAATAAGACCAGCTCTCTCCAACCTTATCCAACTTTACTTGGTGGAATTTGGACTTGTTCCATTTCCTCCAAGCCCCCTTTTTCATTCCTTGGCTTTAGAACCCTAGTTTGTAATTTTTAGATTTGTTTTAGTTTAGTTTTAGTTAGTTAGTTAGTTAGTTAGTTGTTTCAAGCAAGTTTTGGAGAGGGTGACAACTCCTTCATTTGTGGATCTTGTTTGTTGAAGGTAGTATCTAAACTTGAAGCTTTTGTGTTCAATGGAATTTGGTAGTTTTCTTTCCCTTAATTATTATGCTTGTTCTTGATTAATTGTTCTTGTTGTTGTGTTGGATATTAGATTTAGTTTGTGTTGTTGTTCATTGCTTTTAATTCCTCTTGTTAATTTTCTAGCTTGTATCTCTTGTTTTTCTTGCAAACTCCATTAATGCTCTTTTCAAGCTTTTTACTTCTTTTAGTTAGACAAACTTTTTGCTCTTGAAAGATGTATGAACTTTTACTCTTTGGTAATTTGTCTTGTTCAATTTAAAAGCCTTTGACTTTTCTCAAATTCAAATGCTTTGATTTTCCCTCCATGAATTCTCTTTTAATTGTAAGCTTTATTTGATGCAATTAGTTTAGTAATTATGGGGTTTAGGGTAATGGTTTGTTTAGAACCATTAATCGGAGCTTGTCGAGAATTGGGATTGACGACCCCTACACTTGGTCGACAATTTGGGATTGACAACCCCGAATCGCGGATTAAGTGCTCGGCAAAAACCGATTAATCGTGGAGACGAACCGAACACCCTAAACCCTCATTTTCATTATTTTCATTTAAATCATTTTTAATTAAAGTCTCCTTTTAAATTCAAGCTTTAGCGTAAAACTCAAAATCCAAACCAATGATTAATGCTTTCGTAGATTAGATTAGTGTAATTTAGCTTAACAAGAGAGTGACTAAAAACACCGATCGCCGATTATATCTATCCTCGAGAGATACGACTCGGGAAAACTTACCGCTCTACAATCGACTCCGTACTATTGCGGAGAAGATTTCTTAGAGTGCTAAGAATTCTTCGATCAAATTTTGGCGCCGTTGTCGGGGATAGATTAAGGCTAATGGTGTTTTTAATTATTTCTCTTGTTATCTTAGTTGGTAGTTAGTTTAAATTTTTGTTTTACTTTCGATGCTCGTAATCCTTTGTTGAGTGTTGTATTTGCAAGGTACTCATTCGGGAAGCCCGATGCCGCTCGCCCGCACTCACGGTGATCAAAGGATGCCTCCGCCGCTAGATTGATCCGGCCGAGGATGGCAAACTACCGAGATAGTTTACCATACGAGGACCCTAATAGACAAACTCCCAATTATCCAAACCCTTACATCCAAACTCACGAGTATCCAAATCCGTACACCACTCCCCCAAGCTATCGGGCCTCCTCGACTTACGATGACCCGTACGCTTCGATTGGTGAACAATGGGCCCCTTCTTTTGATTATTCCGGCCAAAGCCCTTCTTATTCTCCCAAGATTTCATATCCCCATAACCCGAGCATGGACCCATATGCACCAACTCGTGATTCTTATGATTCGGGTTTTGACGATCCATATGCTCAACTCTCCCCGCCTTTTTCTTACCCGAGTTTTGACTCGTATGCTCCACCAATTCATGATTCATATTCTTGAAGCTATGATTTTTATAATCTACCCACCTCGAGCTCGTACACTTCGAGCGATGACCCTTACGCCTCACTTTCTCAAGATTCGTCTATGCCCCAACTCCCGGACTTTGAGCCTCTCTCATCTGAGCTCATGAAGGCGATTTGACAATTGGATGAATGCCTTGCTTGCATGGAGACTCAAGTAGAGCAAATTTCCAACGAAGTGGATGAGCTTAAAGGACCGTGTCTTGATGAGATGCCCATCTTTGATGTGGTGGATCCCACCGTTGTTGTTGGCAATGCAACTTTTGACGGTCTTTTGAAAGAYGTGTGCACGGAGGTGGAGATAGAGGGTGACGAGAATGGGTCGGAGATTAGAGTTAACCCTCTTGTGTTTTGTGAAGATATTGAAGTGGAAAGTGAGGGGTAGTCGCCTTTGAGGATTCCAACGGCACTTGGAATGTTGAATTCACTCGCTCTTGGTGAGAATGATGAAGTTGTGCCATTTTTGGAGGATGTGGAGTTGATCGAGCCTCTTTTACCACCACCCGACACCATTTGTTTACTCGAACAAGTGGAGGTGGAAGAGGAAGTGGGGGATGTGTTGGATCCTAGTCTCTCGTGCCCGACTACGACTACTTCTAAAGTCGAGAGAGAAGAGATGACGGTCGGGGAGACGAAGGAGTACGTCAACCCATTTTGGGACGATCACACTTGGGTGGTCGACTACTCCCTCTTCCGACCACCGAAGCAAGCCCGTGCTCTTGATAGTTCGACCTTTTGGCTTGCCCGACGTGCCCGCCTTGGTGATTTTTGTCACCCGGTGTGTCTACTCGAGAACACCAAGGCGTGGCACGATCACCACCTCTTCTTGGATCCCGGATAGCGTCAATTGTATAAACCGTCGAGCTATAGACGTTAAAGTAGCGCTTATTGGGAGGCAACCCAATTTGTAAAAAAAATAAAAAAGAAAAAAGGAGAGAGAGAAAATCTAAAAAAAAAAAAAGAAGAAGAAAAAAAATAAAAAAAAATTTTATTCGTATTTTGTTTTTGCAACCCACCGTTTGTTCATTTCTTGTAGGTTGCTAGTCTCTACTCCCGGAAAGGACTTACGCACGACCATGTCACCACAAGCTCAGAGATAGTGGCGTTTCCTTGTCCCTTACACTTTTTACCGCATTTTTCTAGCTTAATATGCAATGAGGGCATTGCTAAGTTTTAAGTGTGGGGTGGTGGTTAGGGTTCGTCTTAGGATTTTTAAGTTGATGCATGCTTGCTTGTGTTAATCTGAGTAGCGTGTGTGTTATTTTTGCTTGGATCCTTGGCGAAGCGACGCGGTTTTGATGATTTGGTTAGGGAGTTTAGATTTCCGATCGGATGTAGTGTACTTAGGTAATTTGACTTGTTGGGAACTCTGTTCGGCTTTAGCTTCGTGCTATCCTTGAGCTCATATAGAACTAGTGCCTCAACTAGCCTCGCCGTCGAACACTCTCTATAGGATTTTGTTTTGTATTTTGGAGTCGTCAATTGCTCTATGTGCTCGATCGAAAATATTGTAAGTTGCTAGTAGCAACGAGTGGTCGGAGCCGTTGATTTCTCTTTGTATATATCTTGTATTTAAGTGCCTTATTTCCTTGGGTATCAAAAAAAAAAAAAAAAAGAAAAAAAAAGAAGAAAAAGAAAAAAAAATGATGATGAATAAACAAGGATAAGTTATAAATCCTTGTAGTTATTAAGTAATAAAATGTGCAACTCTTGCACGTTTCCTCTTTCTCCTTTTTAGATTTTGTTTGTTAAAGAGAGTTGTAGACGATTGGGGCTAGTAGGGAGCCAATTAACGGTTCGACCGTGGATAGACCTTAGCCGGGGTAAGGACGAGGGGACCGACTTGGAGGGTTACCTAGTACTTTTAGGTTTCGGGAGTCGATCTAAACTTTCTTTGTCAAGACATCTTTGTCGTCCTTTTAGCCGAGATAACGAGCATGTTAGCGTACAACGCCTCAAATTAGGTTTTTGTGCATTATATTAGGATCACCCGGGGGTAGTTTTGTAATTCTAGATTAGTATTGCTTGAGGACAAGCAATCATTCTAAGTGTGGGGTGGTTGATTTGTACTTTTTTGTACACTTTTTTGTTACCTTTTTGTGTCGCATTCGCGTGTGTTTTACTTGCATTTGCGGGTTTTAGGAGTCATTCTGGCCTATTTTGTTAGTTTTAGGTTTTTATAACTTTTGTGCGGTTTTTAGTATTTTTTCATACATTTTTACCCTTTTTCGTATTTTTGGCCGTAGGATGACCAAGTGGGTCCCGCGCACGTTTGGAGGCATCCCACTCGACTCGGATTGGAACGGACAAGCAAGGGAACACAGTGCGAATGAGGAGCGACAGCCGGAGGATGTTTAGAGCGGAAACGAGAAAACCGAGTCGGAGAAGCCGTACTAGTCGATCGACTGGCTTTCAGTCGATCGACTGAAGATCCAGTCGATCGACTGGACCTCTCCAGATCGACTGCTCGGCAGTGCGTTTGGCAATTTTGAGCGAAGCAGTCGATCGACTGCCAGTCGATCGACTGCTCTTCAGTCGATCGACTGAGTCGCAGTCCAGCTCGTGATTTTGGTCCTTTTTGACGATTTTGCCCCTGCATTTTTGTATAAATAAGACCAGCTCTCTCCAACCTTATCCAACTTTCCTTGGTGGAATTTGGACTTGTTCCATTTCCTCCAAGCCCCCTTTTTCATTCCTTGGCTTTAGAACCCTAGTTTGTAATTTTTAGATTAGTTTTAGTTTAGTTTTAGTTAGTTAGTTAGTTAGTTGTTTCAAACAAGTGTTGGAGAGGGTGAAAACTCCTTCATTTGTGGATCTTGTTTGTTAAAGGTTGTAGCTAGACTTGAAGCTTTTGTGTTCAATGCAATTTGGTAGTTTTCTTTCCCTTAATTATTATGCTTGTTCTTGATTAATTGTTCTTGTTGTTGTGTTGGATATTAGATTTAGTTTGTGTTGTTGTTCATTGATTTTAATTCCTCTTGGTAATTTTCTAGCTTGTAGCTCTTGTTTTTCTTGCAAACTCCATTAATGCTCTTTTCAAGCTATTTACTTCTTTTAGTTAGACAAACTTTTTGCTCTTGAAAGATGTATGAACTTTTCCTCTTTGGTAATTTGTCTTGTTCAATTTAAAAGCCTTTGACTTTTCTCAAATTCAAATGCTTTGATTTTCCCTCCATGAATTCTCTTTTAATTGTAAGCTTTATTTGATGCAATTAGTTTATTAATTACGGGTTTAGGGTAATGGTTCATTTAGAACTATTAATCGGAGTTTGTCGAGAATTGGGATTGACGACCCCTACACTTGATCGACAATTTGGGATTGACAACCCCGAATCGCAGATTAAGTGCTCGGCAAAAACCGATTAATCGTGGAGATGAACCGAACACCCTAAACCCTCATTTTCACTATTTTCATTTAAATCATTTTTAATTAAAGTCTTCTTTTAAATTCAAACTTTAGCGTAAAACTCAAAATCCAAACTAATGATTAATGCTTTCGTAGATTAGATTAGTGTAATTTAGTTTAACAAGAGAGTGACTAAAAATACCGATCGCCGATTATATCTATCCTCGAGAGACACGACTCGAGAAAACTTACCGCTCTACAATCGACTCCGTACTATTGTGGAGAAGATTTCTTAGAGTGCTAAGAATTCTTCGATCAAATTTATTATGCATTTAATCAAGTATTGGTATTGACAACCTCAATTTGAAGGTTAAGTATTTGATGAATTGTAAGTTGATCATGGAGACAAATCTAGTTCCCTAGACCATTACTTTTTATTAATTTTTAAAACTTGTGTTCTTTTAATTGTCCTTTAAACACTTTCCTTTAAAATGCTCTTCATTTGAATTCTTGTCTTAGCTTAAAACCAAAACTCAAATAAGGTGATCACGTGTTTAAAATAGCGTTTTCATTTCTTTATTCTTTCTTTCATTTATAATAACAAAAAAATCATATTCTGATTAGCCTTCCCTGAGAGACACGACTCATGAAAGAATTCACTGCACCACAATCGATCCCCTCCTATTGTGGGGAAGATTCTAAACTTCTCTATTTTCAAAACAGTAGTGCGCGAATTAACCAATCAAATTTTGGCATTGTTGTTGGGGAAGGCTAAAGGTCCCGTGATTTTTGTACTTGTCTATTTTGTGGTTTTAACTTAGGATTTTATTTATTTATTTTGTATTATGTGTTTGTTTCTTTTTTGTATTTGTTTATGTTGTTTCCCGCCGATACGTTTAATCTCGTTTGTTGAATGTTGTATGTGCAAGTTACATTGGCGTTCTCAACTGCATCTTTTGAGATCTGAGATTTAACAAATAGAAATGGTGGATTATTAAGAACCTCCACCATATGCTGATCCTTATGTTCCTTGTGCTCACCGGCCATATGTGAATCATTATGCTTCTCACATTCCAACGAGGTCCCTGTCTCACAATTTCTCATCTCAAGGACGCTATTTTTATCCCGACCTTTAGGATATCCACCAAAACAGCAATGGGCCCACCTCCCGATTCCCATAATCTGGGTTATAATAATTCTTATGCTCCATACGGTCACTATAATTTATGTTATGCCCCTATGCCTCCCCCCCCCCCCCCCCCCCCCCCCCTCACGATTCTTACACTTCGGACTATAATAATTCATACACTCCACCCACTTCCCCTTCTTCTTACCCGAGCTATGTTTTGTATGCTCCACCCATTTATAATTCTTATTCAATAAGCTGCGATAATAGGAGTTATGATAATTATGCCCCATCGGTTCAAGTTTCTTATTCACCCGAGTTTCAAGATTCCGTTTGGGTTTTCATGGAAGAATCTCGAGCATTTATGAAGGATTCATTATCTAAACAAAAGTTTGAAGTTGAGACTGAGGTTGGGGTTGACGATCTTGCTCCACCTTCTTCTGACTATAATACTTCTTATGCTCCATCCACCGTAACTCTTTATGATCCGAGTTACGAGCTTTATGCCCCGCCTCCCGAGCAACAAGATCTTGGATATAATACTTAATTTTCTCATCGTGGATCGCATTCTTATGATCTGAAATATGATTATTATCTTTTGTTCCCTGTGCAATCATGGTTAATAATATGAGGCACCTAAGTCCTATGATTCAGGATATGACCACTACGCTCCCCATTCCCCACCTTCTCGTATTATGAGCTATGATCATCATCCCCCACCCTTTTCACCTAAGGACATTCATGAGGTTAGTAACGAGGCAAAATGGCTTCCTCGTGACAATGACTTACCTAGTTTTTCCATTGTGGAGCCCTTTTTAGTTGTTGATGAGATGCCAATTCTTGATGTTGTCGAGCCTTACTTGGTTGTTTATGATTTAAGCTTAAATGCTATATTGGAGGATGTGTGTAAGGAGGTGGAAGTTGAGGTTGGATATTCAAATGTGTGTGTTGCCCCTCTAAGTGTGTTTGATGATTTTGTTAATGAAAGTGTGGGTGTGATGTTAATGGAGGCTCTGGTGGTGAGTGATGGTTTGAACTTGTTGTCTTTAATTGAGGATGAGAGTGAGGTTGTTATGAGATTGCGGAGTTATAGGAGTATGTTGATACATCTTTGTAATTGAATGAAGTTATATTGATAGATAACTGCAAGGAGGTGTTACCTTTGGAGATTCTTGTGGCCATTGATGATTTGAGATTAATTTCCCTTTTTGAGGATGATGTATATGATGGACAAAAGGATGAGTATTTAGAGTAGATTGTGATTGTTGAGCCTCTTCTACCACCACCCAATGCTTTATTGAAACTTTATATTAAGGTGGTGGAAGAAGCAGTGTTAAATATCTCCAAGCTAAAGATGTTAAATAGACACTTCTTGTGATGTAACCCAAGTTTTTTACTTGCTTTTGAGTGTTTTGTTTGTTTCTATTCTAGTGTTTTCTCGTGTTTTTTATTTTTCTTCCCACTTACCCTTTTATAGGTTCCTCTCATTTGGGTCACCTATGTGGACATCACCACTCGACTCTTCCACTTAAACATGATTTTAGGAGTGTATCTCTTATTCTACTCTTTTAATGTTTTGTCTTAATTTATGTGCAATGAAAGCATTTCATTGTTTAAGTGTGGAGATAATTTGTCATGTTTTGGTGTGTGCTTGCTTGTGATGATGAATGAGTCATAGTGTAGTTGAGATTTCTTCAAAACTTGGTGAAGTGACATGACTTGAGACATTGGTTAGGCATCTTAGACTTTCGTTCGTCTTTAGTATTGTTGTGGGACTTAAAGTGTAGGTTTCTTGTGAAAGTCTAGCCTTTTCTATCCATGTATATCTTGAGAAAAAGTTGAGTACTTTTTACTAGCCTCGTGAGTCGCTACTCTCTATTATTGGGTGTTTGTACTAGATTTCGAGATGTTATGTCTTATTCCTCGAGGACTCCATTGATATTTGTGAAAGATTATGTAAGTTGCATGTTGCAATAAGTATTGGAGTTGTAAACACTCATATGTACATTTTGTAACTCATGTTGTAAATATCTGTTTTTCTAGTACCTTGTCCTTTTGGTACGCAAAAAAGGAAAAAAGTTAAAAGTATAAGAAAAAAAGAAAGGAAAAAAAAAGTGCATGGTGGAGAAACCCTTTTACAAGTTGTTATTAATTCTTGTGCAATAAGTCGTGCAAGGTGGAGAAACCCTTGTATAAGTTTTTTAGTTTTTTTATATGTAATAATAGTACTCGTGTAAGTTGACAACATCATGAGGATTGGGTTAATCAGGTGATAACCTAACGTTTTTTGTATGGATAGACCTTAACCTGTGTATGGACGCGAGGCTTGCATCGAGGGCAACTCATTGTGTTAATTGTCTGGAAGTGAGTCTAAGTCGTTTATCTCAAATTATTGGGGGATGTTATTTGTCATGATTGTGAGTGAAAAAATACACTAATTCTGTATTCATCAGCGTGCATTAGTTTTTAGTCCATTCGGAGGTCAGGTCATAATTTTCTAAGATTAGGTTTAGTTTTCCTCGAGGACAAGCCAAAACCTAAGTGTGGAGGAGTTTATTTGTACATATTTGTATGTATTTTCGTTTGTTTTTGCATCTTATTTTGCGTGTTTAGTTTAGTATTTATCGTAATTTGACTCAATTTTCTTTATATCGCATTTTCCTAATTTGTTTTTTTTTTATTGATTCTTGTATATTTCTTGTTTTTTTAAGATTTTTATGTTATTATATTGTGTAAGGGGTCAAACTTGGTAACCGCGACCTTGGGCCGGGGTTCAAAGGTGGGCCAAGCCTAATAATTTTCGTGATGAGTCGAGAGTGGGAAGATCGAGTGGGAATGACGACAACCAAAAATTAAGAACTCGCCTATCCACACCCACATATCTTCGACTGCATGCCCACATATCCAACATGTAAGGCCCCAGTGAACTTCTTAATGGCCGAACCTTGCGCGCCATTCTCGGTAGCTCACGCCCATCATCAGTGCATCTCTTCCTATTACCATCGGCAGCGGTGCGAACCATGAATGAAACCAACATCCACACCTGTAGACAGTGTCTGATTGTCCTTGGAAGTCTCACCCGCCATCACCTATCACCCTCTCAGCAGCTGCACACCATCACCAACAACCATCACCCCACACTAAAACACCCCATAGACAGCTTTTGGAAGTCACCGCCACTTATTGTCACACACCCTTGTGCATCATGGCCGACACCTCTTGGCAACCCCTAAAGAAAATTACCTAGGGAACCTTTGAGCTATCGAGAGTGTCTAGAAGCTCCCGTCACCCATCGTGCATCACTGGCCATCATCTGTCGTCCACACCCCTTAACCTCTCGGCCACCTAGGAGAACTCATTTGGTGAACCTCTAATCTACCAAGGGTTGTTGACAACGTCCACAACCACTGCACAGGATGCCTACTCGCGCACCTTCTCGAGGTGCTCCTCGAGCCAAAACTCTCATTCATGCATGCCTACTCGAGCAAGAAACCCATCAGCCCATATTTTACTCAAACTAAAAACCTAGGCAAGCACCAACTTAAGGTGTTACTCAAGGGTAACTCATGGGCTGCACATGCCGACTCGAGTGGGCAGCAGCACCCATGGTTGAGGTAACTCAGACATGGTGCCCTATTTTGCGCAAAATGATCATTTTGTCCCCATTTGACCTATATATAGAACACTTACCACTCCACTTGAAAATTACTCAATAATGATCAATAATGAATCCTCTTAGCTATGTTTTATATTTTTTTAAGGTTTTGGGAGGCTCTCTTCTCCCAAATATTGTTTTGTAGATCTCGAGTACGTTTTTCGTTGGATTACTACAAGATTCGAAATTTAAGTTCATTTATGTATATGGGATGATGATCACTTTTTAATTTTTATTAAGATCTCCTTTTAATTACTTTTTGCCTGTTGTAATTCCTATATCTACTTTTCATTTTTACTCTTTTTCAAACAAGAGTGGAACTTTCTTGTTATTTAACAAACAAGGAATGAAGATCTAGTTTGTAATTTTATTAGATCACCTTTGAAACTATCTTTATTTATTTTCAAATTTCCCTTTCAATCATTTTCTTATAAACTAGATCTAGTCCTTGTTACTTGTTATTTTCTTTAAAGCTTTGAACTTTGTAGTTAAGTTGTGTTGGACAAGTGAGATTTCCTTCCAATTTGTCATTTCCTTTCGAATATTATGTGTTTATTGCTTAATTTCGTAATTAGGGTTCTTAATTACACTTTCCATGCTCTTGCTTTAATTACTTGAAATCTCACTTGTTGATAGTCTAGATCTAGTTGGTCTATGTCTATATGAGTTTAGAACCATCAATTGAGAATTTATTAGGTATTTAATTGAGGATTGGGATTGAGAACCCCTGTTTGAAGGTTAAATTTTTTATGAATTGTTATTTGATCTTGGAGATGATTTTAATGCCCTAGGCCTTTGCTTTTTATTAATTTTCAAAACTTGCCTTCTTTTAATTATCTTTTAAATGTTTTCCTTTAAATTTTTTCGATTTTAATTCTCGCCTTAGTTTAAAATCAAAACTCAAACAAGTTGATTGTGTGTTTAGAATAGCCTTTTCCTTTCTTTATTTCCCCTTTCGTTTTACAAACATAATAAATCATATTCTGATTCGCCTTTCTAGAGAGACACAACTCAGGAAGAACTCGCCACACAATAATAGATCACATCCATTTGTGGGGGAGATTCTAAAATTCTCTATTTTTAAAAGATTAGTGCACAAATCAACCGATCAGTAGTTACAACCTCAAGGAATAAGAAAGTTGTAATTTTGTTACCAATGTTGTCAATGGAGACAATAATGAAAAAGCGATGAACCACTGGACTATGTTATTTTTTGACTTTGGGAATGATCATTGAAGATTTTATAATTTGAAGAGTCTTCGAAAGAGTATTATAAGAGATAAGTACCTTGCCAACGAAGTTAAACTGGTACTTTCGAGAAATTGGTAACTAATCAGGTGCTAGCTTGTGTCTGGGTGGCTAATACTGAGTTTAAGATTGTTGCGAAATTTAAAAACAACAAGAAATGTAGATTAACTATCTACTTTTCACTAAATCATAACCAATGAAATATGATACTCTTTTTCGCTCCATTCAGAAGACGATTGTTGAAGAAAAGTCAGCAAAAAAAGCAAAAGCTTTTTTGATGATCTCAACTCGGGATATGCACCTACCTATTATCATCGTCCATAACTTTTTTTCTCAGGGAGATATGTATACAATTTTTTTTGGTGATTCAATGTAACGAAAATGCTACAATATCTATATATCAATTATTAGTTAACATTTTTTTTGTCCAATTACTCCAGAAATGACTGTGATGTTTTTACAGTTACTTCATGAAACATTTAGTGCAGAACATAACCTTCCAACCTGAAGTTGACAACGATGTCATGAATAGACTTAAGGCTGAACTTGTTGAAATTTTGGTTATGATATCGTAAAAAATGCACGACTGGTGTCGATCAATTTTTTTATAAGTAATTTCTTTTAATGACAAGCTAATAAGTATGTTTTGGTCGAATGCAATTTTATTGGGATGTGCAATTTTTTCATTTACTTGAATTATACCAATTTTGGTTGTAGCACTATTTTTCATACAAATCTATGGCTTATTTATTAGATGGGGTGTGTTCTCATTAAATATTGTTGAGTGAGTGGATTATTGACATAATTCTTGAAGCATTATTTCATAATTACATGCTACTTTGCATAGAATGTGTTCATAATACCAACAAGCATAGTTCGTACATTTTGACCTGCTTTGTACCTACAATAATAATTCCATTCTGATTGGTGACATCAGATAATAATGCCCACGTGGTAAATCATTGTATGACTTAACAGTTTTGTAATAATTGTATACATGTAGTGAAGAAATTTCATAATAGTTTGTAATATTTTTGAAAAGGGCCATACAACATACCAATTCAATACTATTTTGAAAAGAAGTTGTGCAAAATTCCAGCATAGTAACATTTTCCAGGTTGCCATTGTGAAGGGAGATGATAATTCTGAACTACTTTGTACCACAATAAGAATTATGTACTAGTTGGTTGTAATGGCTAATAATGCCAATCTGAGAAATGGTGACTTGAGTTACTAATTTCCTACTAGTTGGTTGAAACTGGTAAAAACACCATATTAGTTGGTGATATCACTGAAAAGCACGTACAATGTACAAAAAATAATGAAAAAACTAAAACTTGATTAATACAAATATTTGTAACATTTTATGAAACTAGAAATTCCAAACTACTTTATACCAGTATTAATTTGATTCCCCTATAGGAAAAATGATCTAAATGACTCCACACTACATTGTATCATGAGAAGAACATAGGTTTAAAATTTTGAACTACTTTGAACAACTATTAGATAATTTGATACTCCTACAGGAAAATTGATCCAAATAACCCCACACTACTTTGTATTACGAGTATAATATTAGCTAAAAATTACAAACTACATTGTACCACTAGTACATAATTTGATAGTCTTCTAGTCAAAATGATCCAAATAGCTCCACACTACTTTGTATCATGAGTAGAACATAAGTTTGAAACTCTAAACTACTTTCTACCATTATTAGATAATTAGATACTTCTATAGAAAAAGTGACCCAAATAACTCCACACTACTTTGAACACGAGTAGGAATAAGTTAAAAACACCAAACTACTTTGTGCCACTATTAGGTAATTTGATACTCATATCAGTAAAATGATCTAAATAACCCTCACACTACTTTATATTACGAGTATAACATCAACTGAAAATTCTGAATTACTCTGTACCACAAGTAGATAATTCAATACTCCTGTAGGAAAAATGATCAAAATAACCCCATAGTACTTTGTATCATGAGTACAACATCAACTAAAAAAATTCAACTACTTTATGCCATTAGTAGATAATTCGATAAACCTTGCAAATGACCCAAATAACTCCATAATACTAATCATAATTCTAAAATAGGAACATAATGTATCATCGTGTAGATAATATGAATAAGACTTAATTTGAAATTTGAGTTCAACAGTCATGTCGAGACAAATAAGAAGTGAAAACAATTAAGACTTATAATCAAGAAAGTGAATCAGTACAAGTTTTTCTATTATGGTTCCCAACAAGCTCACATCTACCACATTTTAAATTTTTAGGGATATACTCGCCTTGGGACATATACCTCTTCTTCTTTGGTCTTCCTTGTAGGCATTTTGTTGTTAGTGGAATGATTTTTTACCTATCCTTCCGATCTTGTGACCTATCAAACTTTGGAACCGGCCGAATAGGATACGAGTAATAATGTACATATGTATCTGTGGTAAAACTCATCCATAAATGATGAAATATGTTTACTAGTACACATGATACATGTAAAAGCATGAAAACATTGCAATTCATAAATCTACCACTTTCTGCATGTGGAAATGCGATCATCGAGTTTCACCTCCACCGATGGATTGTAGTGCATTTCAATTACTGATTATGACGAATGAGTAACCGACCACAATCTTCCTAGATCAATGAGTAATTGCAGCTTCTTGACAATCGAAGGGCATAAATATGTAGCAGTGTTTTTAATAGCACTAAAAAGTGCGCTACATAGCGTGCTTTTGCGAGATTTCACCCAATTTCGCAAGGTAGAGCACGACAGTTCGCGTTCTGTCCAAAAAGTTTATGCAAAATTGATGAGGTGGCACGAATCTACCCTCACTGTTTTTAGTAACTTTTTACACCAATTTTTTTAATTTATATTATTTCATCTACTATAAAGGCGCATAATTTGACCAGTGTTTTCATAGACGTTTGAAGCTTAGGAATATTTTTTTAATAACCAATGTTTCTTTATAATTTCTGATACCAAATATTTTTTAATTATTTCGTTTAGATAATAGATGGTGCTAATCAGTTTGACTACTTATTCCTAGATATTCTTACAATACATTGTAGAGATTTTCTTATATACCATCATATAGTTCTATTTTATTTGCTTCTTTCTATTCTGTTTATGATTGTAATTTTTTTTATACTTGTTGGATCTAGATATGTACTTTATTTGTTGAGGTTATATATTAAGCTATATTTTTTATATTAAGAATAACTCAAAAAATTATATAATTATTTTTTAATATTAAAATAATGTATTCAAATAGCTCACGCAATACACAACGCTATTCACGCTACGCAATGTTGGGACCAAAACACAACGCGTTGCACAATATGAATTTTAAACACTGATATGTAGTCCATCCTCTGCACATGTTTTCCCTGGCTACATGAACCAACACAAACAAAAAATATGAGGCGTCGATAAAAACATAAAATTAAGAAATGTATTCCATTCGGTATGTGATTATGAAAAAGAAATCTAGTTCTATTCATTTGTTATCAAATACTTAATAATTATTAACAACAAATTTGTCTCATAAGTTTGATCCCCTTGGTGTCAACAAAATTCTTGATAGGAAGATTTCTTTCCTCTAATACTCACATATTAAATGACTCGATCATGTTTGTGCTCATCTCCCCATACCATCTGCTTATAAAATACGCATTGACCCACTATGCAAAATTCATGCTATGAAAGAAACTTTTAGCCACAACTCCACTCTCTTTTATAAATTTCCACTTATAATCTTTAAATGTTTCCAGCATAAACGGGTATGATGCATTTTTTAGGAGCCACTCTAGTCGACCGCACACACTCACTGAGAAATTCTTGCCTCTATATGTATGCTTCAAGTTGGTAGCAAGTTAAACAATGTTCGTGTAGACTCCATAAGAACTCCCTACTCATAGCATCGAGGAGGTTGGGATTCTCGTCAGCACAAATGCCACTTCACGATAAGTCAACAAGACTTTCTTCGAATTCTCAGTGAACCACCGCTAGTTATTGGAATTCTCTGCGCTCACAATAACAAATGCTAGTTGATACAACCCGACATTTATCCCATACTGGTTACGCATATAAATCTAATTATATACTACACATACAAGAAAAATCATTTGTAAGAAAAAAAAAATTATCATCATACTTTACGGTAGCCTCAAGAAGGTGACCCTTAAACTTTCCACTCAAGTGCGTCCGTCAATGAACATCAAAAGATGATAAAGGTTAAGCCCTTGAATACATGATGTAGACGAAATAGAAATCCTTTTGAAATGTTCTATTGTAACATCAATATCCAAAATAATGTGCGACACAGGGTTAGACTTGCGAGCACAACTGTTATAGAAATGTATTTCCTAAAATGAGTCTCCTGATGTCACCAAGGATGCATTTCTGGCCTTCAAGATGGCAAGATGAGCCATTTTGTAAGTAATGGATAACCCATATTTGTTGGAGAACAACTTTACTACATCGATGAATAGAGTGTCCAATGTTTGTGAAACATCTTCTAAAATCAATAAGGAGATCAACTCAACATTAATACAATTATGAACAAGCGCCACACGTGTTCAGGTTGTTAACTGCCCTTGTGTAAAAAAAAACTATAATTATGATTTAAGAATGTTGTTGTGACCCTATCCGCATCATGTTAACCCATTCAAATTCAAAACCAACATCGATTGCAGTCTTATGTAGTGCGATCCTAAATTCTTTTGCCCCACTCTCATACTTTTTTTTTGACGACCAATACCGCATGTACCAATCAACTATTAATAATATTTTTTTTATGTGGCTTGGGACCATTATAGATAGAATATCTTCATTATGTGAATCAGTGCCAACGGTTGTAGGTTGCATTTGAACAAAATTACTCGATGTTCCACCATAGCTCAAAATGTTGACCTTAACTCGAACTAATCCAAATAAATATTACAAGATTAACCATCATTTTGAAATCAATCTCATTATCATAAATCAGACATTATGGAATGGAATAATGCATTTCCATATTCAACGTAACTAGTTAAACTTCAATGTTCACGGACTTGGGCCAACAACATATTGAATGAGAACCCCGGATATACGTTAAGTACAAGTGTCTCCCCACCGTAATTACGTGCAACAATGAGACCTTTGTAGTCAGATAAACTTACATAAATTACTGATAAGAAGAAGGTAGTATGGAATAAGATTTTATTCCATACTCCTTGATAAATTAGGTTTTTTCCATTGAAATAAATTAGTTTCAGACAATAACTCCTATGAAATCATAAATTCGTTAAGATTAATGGGATTATGCTCCCTCAACTAGTATAGAATTATAAAAATGTAGCATGAATTAAGTCTGAACCCGGCCTGCCCTTCAAGATAGATTATGTCCCTAGAAAAATTCAATTTTCAAACAAGAACTGTGAGAAAAATCAACTAACCTAGACATAATTATGATCATACGGATTATTTAGTGAATATGAAAATTCTAAGAAATCAATGGAGAATTTCTTGAACAATGGCACAAGTTGTAATCTGGCAATGGATGTACATAATTGATAAGCTTATTTATATCGATTTCCATCTCCGAAAGATACTTGTGCTTAAAAATCTTAAGGATTTTTTCAAATCCCAAATCGACTCTTGAAATGAAATAAGACAAAACATGGACTAAGGAGAAATGGAAAAGTGTGATTATAATTATAGAGTTGAATGGCGCTTTTTCGTAGTTGAGAACAATCTTAGTGGTGTGTATCATGTTGTTTACCATGTAGATCGTTGTGTTTGTTCTATTGTCAGCCGGGAAAAATTTGTCATTCCGAGTATAATACAGTTGTACGAGAAATATTTGTCTTATATGGGAATAAAAAGATTCATAGTAATATACGCTAAGTGGTGGTTATGTTTTAGGAGTAAAGAGAATTTTTTTCAAAATATAATATATTTGTGTATGTATAGTTATTCTATAATTTTATTTATTTTATGTAGTTTTTGTTGTTGTCTTGATTTTATATTTCAGTATTTTATAATGTAATCTTTATATTTATGTGTAGTATTTTAAGCTGTCATAGTACTTTTAATTTAATATATTATCAAATTCCATATCATAATGTTTTAGATATTTTTATCGCATAAAATTGAGTTACTTTTGATATTGATTTCTATCAAGTTAATTGAAATAAAAAATAATTACAATATATAAACTAATAAAATATAAAAAAAAATCTACCCCAATAATAAAAGAAAAAAGAACAAAGGGCAGTGTTGCAATAGTGTACTGCCTTATATGATGTTGCACAATATATACTAAAAAAATAGGGTGCATATTTACTACACTACTAGAGTAATGTTTCATCTTTAAAATGACGTTTTCCCCTATTTTAGTAATATATCGTAGGTGGTCTCTTATGTGATTTTCTTCTCTAATTGTACCATGGTTCAAAAAAATGTTTCAAGTATTGGTGGAATAATTTGGAGTTGGTCTAGACAAACACTTCTGCAAGATCAGATAGACGGATCATGACCCGCCATGCCATATAACTTCATATTATGATGCATTGGGCTTATACTGTAATTTATAGGTTTTTATTCATGGAATTTCGTAAATCTCTAATTTTTACTGTGATGTATCGGTCAAAATGTCCTTATTTTTTGTTGAATGATATCTTTTTTACTCCCTTGGACACCTCCAAATTTTTTCATTTCTTAACGAAGCCTAGATCAGTTTTCCCCCATTTTTACGCCTTCTCTCTTGTTAAGTTGTATCCCCTTGTGTTGAGGCTCGAGCAAAAGTCATCGCCTTCTCAACCCGACCTCCGCAGCCGTGGTGATTTCTAAGTCATTAGATTTCTCCAGAATAAAAGATGTTTCTTCGATTATTGATGCATCCATTTCTGTGAGATGCCATCGATCGGCGGGCTTTGTTCAGTGCGAAGGATGCTGAGATCGGCTAGGTCATCGATCGAATTGTTGGAGGACATATCATTGCTGAGTAAGGTGTGTGTACTTGATCTGCTTGACCTTTATAATTATCTCACTATTTGTAATAAAAATGGATCTTGTAATTAGTTGTTTCATTATATATATTATTTCAATTAGGTGCTCCTCGCTGCTTGAAAATCTCCAAAAGTGTTGTTTCTTTAGCAAGTATAATTGAATCAAAGCTTGAATGGGTTTGTTTTGATAATCAACGATGATGAGTGGAAATTAGATGTTCGTTTAAGAGGTTTTTAACTTATTTTAGTGGGGTTCGTTGTATATTAACTGGTGGTGATGTACAATCCTTCAAAACATGTAAATTTCATTTACTCTTGCAATAGTCATGTTTGTTTTTCTCATAATAATAGATGATGCATAACTCTATAAGTTCGCTCTGAAGTCTTAAAAGAAGAAAATGGAATTTTTTACCCTAGTCGGCCTCTATCTCCATCGGACTGTACATTGTTGAGTTTGTCAAGATCAATTAACTGAAATGCAATCTCGGATTCAATGGATATATTTGTAATCAAACAAAATCCTCAATTATTTCTACAAGGGTGGACTAATGATGAGTTGGAGTTAGAAATGGATATGATTCGGTTGGTGGTGAAGTCGTTGAGGTCTCTTCGATCACAATTGGCTCCAAATGAGAGGCATGAAAGGTACTTGTGAAAGTATTTGTGTTGCAACTGTGTTGAAATATTAGGAATTATTTTTTTATGTTTATTACAACAAAAAATACAATATAAATGATAACATGGACATATCACATATTTATTCGTGGCTTAATTTGGTCGATTGCTCATTTCTCTGTCAAAAAATAATATGTTGTGCTGTAGCAATTTCCTGGAAATTCGGCTTTATGAATTTAGAGGGTGCATGGATAAGAGCTTACAAGCTCTTTCAAAGTGTTTTGACATTTTCTTATTTAACACAGAACTTACAAGCTCCCAAAATAAGTTGAGTTTATAAACTATTTCGAAGTTTCCAAACCGTCTTAATGTTTAATTGATATTGTTTAACAACAAGGACATGTCCTTTTGCAGGCGAGCAACTTTTGTTCATTGCCGTGCAAAAGATGTACTATAGATACATGAACTGGAGATTGCCACTCTTGCCACAATATCATCTTCGAGAGTATATCAATCATTTTGGTTTATGAATAATTTTGTTGTTATGAGCTATGGCACAAATATCAAATATTTTATTCAGTTTGAACATCTTTTTCTCTCTTATATTTCCCTTGCTATTATTTTCTGAACGATTCTGATTGTGTGACGATTTAGATTTTAAGTGAGTTTGATGATGCTCCAGTGGTTTGTAAGGTGGACGTAATCAATGGAGATCTATCTGGTTACCTCAATCAGCAAGGAAACATAAATGTCGATGCTGATGAAAAGCTTAAGAAAATGTACATAATTCTGATCACATTGCCACAATTATTTATTTTTTTCATTGATCAAGTATAGTGTTTCTTTTAAAATTCAATTTGTTTTATTTATATTTTATTATTAAGGTATAGAAAAAACTGGAAACAATACAAAACTATAACACATGTTTTGAGTGTTTTGAAATGCTTCGATTTCTCAATTATTATGGTATACAAACCAATTGAAAATATACTAGAAACAATATAGATACACATATTTTTGAAAGGTTTCATTTTCTCAAATTATTACGGTATAGAAAACCATTGAAAATATATAAAAATACATGATTTTCAAAGAGTTCACTATTCCAATTATTAGGGAATAGAAATCAATTGAAAACAAACTGAAAATCGTATAGAAATCGAATGTATTTTGGAATAAGTTAGATAATTTTGAGAAAAAATGTAAATTTTAGATACGTTTGGGATAAGAAGATTAAAAAAATTAAAAAAATGCTAGGTATTTTTGTCATTTTTCCATTAATATTTGTATTATAATATATTGGTGTTGTGATGTAATAGTTTTTGTATTATAATGTATTGATTTTTTCTATAATGATATATTAATTATAAAGTTTTTGTCCAACGTATTAACCATCACCTCGACTTGACTTGACAAGAACGTGAACCTATTTTAATATACGAAAATCCTAATTTCTTTTTCAAATTTTGATTAAATATTGAAAAGAATGTGGAGAAGTGCTTTAAATTCTTATTTTACTTCTTATTTGGATTTTAAACACAAGTAACATAGTTAAATATTTTTATTACAACTTCGCGCGTCGTGGCTAATTTTAAATATTCTTGTAGTGGTTGTTAAATTGAATCTATATAACTTATCAAATTTGATTTGTACTTTAATAATATCTCATAATACAAAATATAACCATACTACTCCATAATATGCTAAGCAAACACATTGAAGCAGCAGTCAAACAAAATGATGACAAGCCCTTTTGGTCAAAGTAATAATGGAGTGATTTTTTCACCCAAACTGCAAATATGTGGACTTTATAAATGACACGCATTTTAGTTGAAGTTTCTTATATTTGGGAGTGAGAGTGATTAGAAGGCGTTGATAGTGGCAGACACTGCATTATATTTGCAAACAGGAAAAAGCACTCAGTTGAATGATTTAATTAGAACGTGTGACCGTCGGTTCACGGTTCGAATCGCCGGTTCAGTTTTGGTGGAAACCTCGAATCGGAACTGAAACGTGAAACCGGACGATTTGTGGCGGTTTGCAAACCGCCGGTTCACGGTTTGGTCCCAGTTCGGTTTGGCCGGTTTGGACGGTTTTTTTTTTTTTTTAAATTTAAACTCAATCGATCGACTGAGGAGAAGTCGATCGACTGCTTCGCCAAAAATTGCCAAACATTCTGTTCTCCAGTCGATTTTGAGAGATTTAGCCGATCGACTGATTGACCAGTCGATATCAGTCGATCGACTGGTCAAATAAAAAAAATTGAAGTTAAAATAAAAAAATCATATTAGAAGAGTTTTAATAAATTCAAAAAAGAAAATTAAAAAGAAATTGGACTTGAACTATTTTCAAATATTTAAAGTTAAAATTTAAAATTTTAATTTCAAATAATTGAAGATAGTTGCCTACGTATCCCTTATATTGGGAATCAAAATCCACGTAGTTCTCACTTACCTTACTTACCTTGGAATCGGAAGCGGTGGTGCGGGGGGTACCATACTCATCCATTTACCGACTCGTTGCTAGATCCCGTAGTATCATAATACGTCTCGCTCTCTTCATCTTCACTAAGAACGTTTTTTTGTTTCCGTCGATCGGCGTTGACCCAATCATGCAATAACATTTGACACTCGAGATTGTGAGGTGTAAGTTTGGATCTCCGCTCGTCCAGCATGTACCCCCCTTCACTAAATGCTTGTTCGACTGAAACGGTTGATACGGGAACGGCCAATATCTCCCTCGCAATGATATTAACAACTGGATAAAGTGATTTCCTCGATGCCCACCAATTCAAAATATCAAACTCGCTATCGGCTTCATTTTCTCCCAACGTTCCATACTCAAAAGCCGTTGTTAGATAAGTTTCAAGTTCTCGATAAGGGTTAGAATCGAATGAATAACCCGAACGCCCCATTCGTGACTTTTTTTGTTTCAAGAAATCTTGAAATCCCTCGATTTCATCGTCGCCGTCAGCACTTCTACTAGGATTACCACTTCTAGTAGAAGTTTGTCGCCCGGAACTCATAGGAAGAGGACCATCAAAATTTATACTATATTCTTTAAACATATCATATAAAGACTTTTTCACATTTTGAATAATAGTTTCAACGGAATGATATTCATAGTTTTCAAACGGCAATAAAGTATCATAATAACTATTAAGATAAAATTCTAAACCACTTTCTCTATTATTAGGATCTAATAATGTAGCAACTAAAAATATACTTGGAATGTAATAAAAATACTTCAACCATTTTTGTTTCATAGAAATAACACATTCTTCCAATCGTTCATTTTTCATGCACTCCTTAAAGACGAATACAATTTTAACACAATTTTTAACAACAAGGTGAGAAGTAGGATAATAAACACCGGAGATAAATTAGTAGCATTATTAAACACCTTTAAAACTTTTTTCAAATAATTACACGTAAACCATTGGTTTGTATATAACATAATTCTGGTTTCTTGTTGGGCAAAAAACGAACACAAAACCTCTCTATACGAATATGTATCTTTCAATAATTTATATGTAGAGTTCCAACGAGTAGGCACATCGGTTGAAAAAATTTTAGGTTCAAACTCGTTTTTCCTACAAAATCTTGCACATTTTCGTTGCAAAGATTTATTTCTATGAATACACGTGACCGCCGCTTTAATTGGAGAAAGTTCATTTTTCAAAATATTCAAACCATCTTGAGCACACAAATTCAAAATATGGCATATGCATCTAATATGAAAAAACAAGCCACCAATAGATGGTTTACAAATACTAATAAGCTCATTAACACTCGCCGTATTAGAAGTTGCATTGTCAAATGAAATAGAAAATATTTTTTCAACTAAACCATATTCTTGACAAATCAAATGAATTAATTGACAAATATTATGTGCATTGTGAGGAGCTTTAAAATCTCTATTTGCAAGCAAACATTTTTGTAAAGCCCATGAATTATCAACCCAATGACATGTAACACCCATGTAAGAGTTTCGTTCCCAATGATCACTCCAAACATTCGAGCAAATTGAAACTTTGTTTGGTAAACTAGCAAATTCATTACATAAGTTTAACTTATATTCACCAACAACTTTTTTAATATCACGAGTAAGGGTAGAGCGTGAAATGCTCGTACTCGAGGGATTAAAAGAAAGTTGGGTGAGTTTCGCATATAAATTATCACTGGCAAAGTTAAAGGGAAGAGATCTAGAAGAAACAAATTTTGCTAATTCCTTTCTATGAGTAGCGTCGAAATATGTAAATAAAGAAGAGGAGTTCGTACTTACTTGTCCTCCTTGTAGTTGCGTTTGTGTCCTATCGATACCGACTTTGTCGGGGTGTTTGTTGTTGAGATGGTTGTGCATATTCCCATATCCTCCTCCTTCTAGAAATTGGTAAGATGATGT
>BMAC01000625.1:224448-250438 GCA_014905375.1 Phtheirospermum japonicum | reverse complement strand
ATTCGTCGGAGACATAACACCGTAAGACATTTGTTATCGAGTGGGATTATCTCAGTTGACTACGTAAGGTCAATAGATAATCTAGCGGATCCATTTACTAAAAACATAGCTCGAGATCAGATGTATAAATTACTTGAAGGAATGGGAGTGGAATCTACATCTTAAAGATGATTGTAGTGGAAACCCAACCATAATGAGTGGAGATCCCACAAACTTGGTTCAATGGGAAAACTAAACTATAAAAATCTGGGTAAGTAAAACTCTACGACCCTATTCCTGAATGGCAAAATTAGAGTTTATAATCTGTCACGTGGTGAGGATAAATCTCTGATTTTTAATAATTCTTATGCAGGTGTTTGACTTGAGTATGACAGAATGCCGGTTTTAGGAATCACCTATGTAAGCGAGAAGTGAGGGCTGCTTCTACTGTATGCTTATGAATCCAAAGAAGTTATCCATGGCCAGAAACGGACACAAACATGAGAAACGGAAGAATTTTTGAGACCTTAGTGGGTTGGTACTATTTTCTAGTATACACAAAGGGAAATAGTTCAAGATTAATGTTCACTAATCCGCCGGTATGCTCAGTAGTATTAACTAAGGAGGGTTCAAGGCCACAAGCCACCTATCCCTATTCTCTATTGTCTCTTAAGGACTGAGCTATGTATTTGCATTCATGTTTTTCGTTTTCTGGAGTCTCTCACTCATGTGGGGGGTTGTTGTAAATTGGATTTATTCTAATTAAATGGTGCAGCAAAAATTCGTTGTAACGAATTATATAGTCTTAATCTACGTGTCGTGTAGATAATCATAGCTTTTTGAATTTCTCAAATCCATTTATTGGTGAGTGAGAAATGATGCTTGGTAGTTGAACGGTTACTTTAATGCTTTATCGGTTATCCCACATTGAATATTAATCAATGTGGAAGGGAGTTTATAAATGATTACATTTCATTAGTGGACATCAAGTGGGTCAGAGGGTGTTGTGGGCTTTGTGTGAACAAAGCTCACGCGGGCTCTTGGACTTGGGTTCGCCCATCCGCCATCCGCCTTCGGCGGAGCCGGATCCGAGCCCGGACCCGGACCCGGACCTTGGACCTTGGTCCTGGGACTTGGGTCTTGGGTCATGGGCAATTGGTCCGAATTGGCTAGTCCGATTGAGGTGGTCCGTGTGGGATCCTGGTTCTAGTTCAACTCAGGTTTACTTTTTTGAACCTTCACGTACCTGTTAAGCTTTTGAACTCCTCCTGACTTTTACGAAACGGCTGGCACCTGACCGTTCAGACGTTTCCAAACGAACGAATTCAAACATGCATTGCATGTGCACGCTGAACCTGTCCATGTTCATGCTGCCTGAAGCTGACTGTTTGATTGAATTAATGACGCCTTTAAGGACGTCATTAAGTAGACTGTTACCTCCCGCTGAAAACCCTATATAAGGGTGAGTACGTCTTCATAATTCCCACACGTAAATTCACCTGAAAAACAACAAAGAACATAACACTGCATATTATCTTTCTACATTCTGTGTTTTCCTTCTTCGTAGCTCAGTCCACTTTCATTCAGTTCGCCGGAACTCTGGTATTTACGGTGCTGTAATACCAGAGACGAAGTCGTTTCATCTTTGGAGACGAATAGCTAAAACCGAAGGGCACTACCGGGGCTAATTTTTATTTCTTACGTAACTCACACCATTTTCTATCCAGTTCGCCGGAACTCTGGTATTTACGGTGCTGTAATACCAGAGACGAAGTCGTTTCATCTTTGGAGACGAATAGCCAAAATCGAAGGGCACTACCGGGGCTATTTCGTCTTGCGGATAGAGATTTTTTCTCGACTTGACTTTTGATTTACAGTTTTCTGTTTTCTATTTTTCCAGTTTTCTCGTGATATTTAGTTACTTTCCTGTTTGTGCTCGACTCAGTTGTAATTTTTTTTTCTAACATGTTATTCATATCCCACGGATAATAAAATTTTCATGTTCATATTTTTCAGCAGGGTTCATGTGTGATTATATAATGCTTGCTAAACATTTCAGTTGGTAATTTTAAAAATGGGCACTATTAATTTGAATACTGTTTTGCTAAATTTAATAATGATATTTAAAACTTGACAATAGGTACATGTAATATGAGCATTGCTAACGAATATTGTATTGTGATTCTATCAGTAATAAATAATTATTTTTTTGGAGAGTAACATTATCATGACTGATTTTATTGTTTATTTGAAGTGCGATTTTCATGATACTGGTTGATGGGAATATACGAAAGCAGAGTACATAATCATGCCAAACATGGGCAAGAAAGTTCACCGGTAATAATCATAACCATTGTTCTGAAAATCGGACATGTCATCGAACCGGTAAAATTATAAGTTCAGTGGTTCACAGGTCCAACCGTGGTTGGACCGTAGTCGGACCGGTTTATATATATATATATATATATATATATATATATATATATATATACTAGTTTAACACCCTCATATTATGCGGGATTTGAAAAATAGTAATATTCATTAAAAATACCAAATGAATATTATTGAAAATGATACATAAATATCGAAACATTATTAGTTCTGTTTCCACAATAAATAATTCTTACACACAAATCAAAATGTTGCTTCTTCTAATTACAGTAAAACTGGTTTTCACAATTAAAAATTTTCAAGTATTTTTACCGTGAGTCACGAAATTAGTTGTAAAATATATAAAGAACATATTTGTTCTAATTACAGTAAGACTGGTTTTCACAATAGAGAATTTTCAAGTTTTTTTACCGTGAGTCATGAAATTATTTGTAAAGTATATCAAAATACCATAAACTTGACGGGAAAACCCCTAGAAAATTGAGTTTGAAAAATGTAAAATATACAACACTCGCGTGTTACATGTGAATATGTGATATAACAAATTAAAATTTATAAGAAACTTATAAATCTATTGGAAAACCTCATGCATCTAACTTGTAATATACGTAATATTATTTTCTTTTTCTTTTTTTACTGCGTAAGATACTAATTTGTTTATATATATATATATATATAATGTGTATCAATGCATTCTATTATAAAGAGATTTAAAATATATTTAATATTTATTTTCCTAGGCGTAATAATTTATTATTATTATTTTATCTTTTTTGTTTCACTTTGTTTTTATTTTTTCTTTTTGGCGTAACAATAGTTTTTCATATATAGTTTTAATGTTATTTTCAATTTATTATATTAGGATTAGATAAGAAAAATTAAGTTTATATTTTTTATATTTATTTCTTTTTTGTAATAGTTTTATATAACTCTTATTTTTCTTAAATAAAAAGTTTAAAATTATAATAAAATTATTTCAGCTTTTATTATAAATAAAATTAATTCAACTTATATAGATTTTTTCACATTATATATAACTTATTTATATTTCTATATTGGAAGAATAAAAGTAAGATACTGAATTGGGCAGAATATGTTAAAGAAAATATTAAATTAGGTAACATGTAATAAAAGAAAATTATTAAATTAGGCAAAATATAATATTAGAAAAGTATTAAATTAGGTAAAATATAATAACATGGAAAATACTAAATTAGGTAAATATTAGGCTCGGACGACAGCGAAGCACCATAATCTTTTCCAAAGCTAACGAAGCATTGATAGTAGACACATAGGATAGGAGGATCTTGCATTAATATATAGGGGATATATATATATATATATATATATATATATATATATATATATATATATATACACTATTAAATATGTTATAAGTAAACAAAATAAATTAAGTTAATTAAAAACATGATTATAATACTTCCTAAATTTCAATTCAAAGAGTTTATATGAGTTCATCAACCACAATACAACATAGAAAATGTAGTTGAATTAACTACAATAAAGAGAAATTAAATAAAATAGTTAAAGTCTAATATTATCGCTTCAAGTCCAACAATTTCAAAATGAAATAAAATTAACCATCATAATCTTTATTTATTTGTAATCCAAATAAAAAAATAAGACCCCATCAGTTTTTATTTAATATAAAAAGTCAATTTTTATTTAATATAAAAATAAGAAAGCAATTTTTGTTAAAAAATAAAAAACAAGTTTATTAAAAAAAAACAAGTTGAATCGGTAAAGGTTCAACGGTCTAACCAGTTCATGACCGATTTGATCGGTTTTGTACCGATTTTCAAGCACATCGATTTTAACATGAAAACCGGAACAGTGTGATGACCGATTTCCGGTTGAACCGATCGAACCGGCTAGTCCGATCCGATTTTCAAAACCATGGTCATAACATGACAAGTAGCGAAGACGGTATGTGCGCTTGTCAAGCATCAGGTCACAATAGCTACAATATTGAAGACATTGAAGTCGACGACGACCTCTAATCACGTAAAAAAATATTAGTGAGGATATTGCAATCGGTTATGGCAACATCGCTACCATTAAAGGTTAAGTCGACGAGGGTATTATTGATAAAAGTGATGACAATAATATCTATTATGAGAAAACACTTGTTGCGTGACGTGAATCTCAGAATCACATTTGTTGTTGTTGTATCTCCATGGCATATTCGATTTAGTTATATTTTTATTCTTTATTTCTACTGCTTTTACGGTTAGGCTCTATATGCTTCAAGAAACTGGATAAACATTTTCTTTTGTATTGCAATGAGTGTATAATGGACGTAGATTGTTAACACTACTTCGTACAAATAATAACATTTGTAATATAATAAAACAACAACACAAGGACAATGTTCGCATGTTTAGCTTATATAATTTTTGGATTGTTTGTAAAAGCAAGCAACCCACAAATACAAAAATTGGTGGGGAAATTGTTAATACGTGTCTGCGTAGATTGAGAAGACATTCACGTGTAAACAAGAGATTAGATCGTACGTTGAATTAGTATAATTGGGGAATTTACATGTAAAACACAAGATAGATGAAACGAACACAATTGGAAACCGTCCCACTGTGAAACGAAATTATTAATTTCCAAAGTTATAAAAAAATATTATTTATTTTAGGAAATATAATTTAGAACATTAAAATAAATTAATTTATATTACATTTAAAAACAATCACACATTTTGTTATTTTCCACCTATACAATTTCTCATCTTCTTTAACCATTAATTCACTCCCAACAAACATCACCATCTCCTTTCCCCCTCCTACAATATGTCACCGCACTCCCCCTCACCACAGTCTCCTTCCTCATTCAATCCGCAACCGCTGCCAACCACCACCGTCTCTTTCTTCCTTCATTTTCCACTCTGCCACCGCCGCAAATTAGAGAAGATGGACAAGAAATTTTCTGCGAATTTCTGGGCCTAGAATCCTAGGCCCGAAACCAAAAGCCCGACCACCTAAACCCCATAGCCAGAAGCTCGAGCCCTCTCGATGTCACCGTTTTAAATCGCCACCACCATATGGACCCGTTTCGCCGCATTTATCGGTGCAGTTAATTATCTGATCCTCCGCATTTCAGCTTCGTTTGTACGATTTTGGCTTGACTTGGATTCTTGATTCAACTTGAGATTTGTTGTGCTTTACCCTTTTTTGTTGCTATTTGATTTTGCTGCTACCTTCGTTAGAAGGTTATGCTGTGTTGATTTTAGCTGAATCGAGACAATTTTTAAGCAATATGAATGTTATACAGATTATTTATACTATAGAATATCAAGTCAGTTATTCATTCGAGAGGTTTTATTGAGACTGTGCTTTATGTGTTTGTTGGGATTTTAACTTTTGCTGTTATGTTTTGCTTGTGTCCGTTGGGGTTTCATGATGTGTTGATCTCTGTAATGGTATATGAAGGGGATTAGGGATGGCGTTCCATTGAGGAATATTCGTATAAGGAACTTATTGACGCTATGCTTCGGGATGTGCAAGAGGACGATGAAGAAGAAGACCAAGTGGTACGATTTTTTAGTGCCCTAGTTTTGTTTATATTCTTATGTTTGACGTGCTATGGTTATTACATATTGCTCGAAGCAAAAATATAAAACATAAAAAAAGTTATACGTATTCTTATGAGGGGATTTTATAATCTTGTCAAGAAGTGCTTCATTTAATTTGGCTTGTATATTTTTTATACTGATCCAATAAGTTTTTTTGATTTATTTAACTTGTTGATAGTTTATACACTTAGTAAGGAACAAACTTGAAGATCTCAACTGAAATCTGTAAATAACAAGCGACGGAAATGTTAGGATTTTGTTGGATTTTGTTGAATTATTTGAGGATGCAGTTTTTTGTATTGTGATGACTTGGAAATGGGATTTGACATTGATCATCTCCTTCAAGAGTTGTTTCATTTACTAATAACATTAATTCGAGAGTTTTAAATGTAATATTGGATTAAAAGAGAATCTTAATATTTGTCAATTTTTATGACAAATCAGCTGACAAGTAAGAATAGAGTATTAATTATTGAATAAAGCTCTTAAGAATGGTTTATTTTCATACTGGTGAGGATTGCAGTGGAGAATCACAATTTGCTTCATCTATTTAATATTTTGGACAAACTTCATTATCCAAATAACTTTCGGAGAAGAAAGAATAATAATGACCATATTGGAATAACTGCAGATACGATGATGAAATTTGCGTATGCAGTTTTAGGACCAAAAGCAGATGTGCCTCGAGAGGACTCTAAGGTTCCGAGGGGAATAAAACACGAGAAAAAACAAAGGTCGAGGTGGGATATGAAACCTGATGATCTTTCTTAAAGCTGACCTTAATTTAATTGATACGAGATTCTTGATAATATTTAGTGAACATTTTCATGTTTAGTTACTGGACTTGTTTGGATCTTGATTGGAAATCTTGGATCTATGTGGATCGGAATCTTATTATTTGTGAGACTAGAGATATTAGTTTACCGTACTATTTTCTTTCTTCGACTGTGTTTGTTCTTTTTTCTTAATAATTGTTCTTGGATGAAATTTGTTTGATCTTTCGAATTGCTTGATGCAATGTGAAATGTTATTATATACTACAAGTGCTAGTGAGCTGTTAAGACACTTGGTATTAATACTCTTCTTGAAATGGTTTGATAAATTCTAGAGTCGTTGGAAAATAAATTCTGTGATGCGGATGTGATATGGATTTTATTATGGAGCATTGTATTTAATGTTTGTAGAAATGGGTATTTTGTTCTTTTAAATCGGTGAACCTTTTATATTTCATGATTGTATGATTGGGTTTTTGTTAATATGAAGTAACATTGTATTTTAGCTTTTGCATGATCACAACCACTTTTTGTTCGTAAATGGCGCGCGATCATTGAACTGAATTTATTCTTGTTTTGAAGTTCATTTTAACTTTCTTATAATGCAGCTTCTCTTTTTCGGAAAAATTATAGAATATTTGAGGTAATGACTACCAGATGGAGCTATGCAGTTTTTTTTTTTCTTCAGGTGCCTAGTGCATCGTTTTTTTTCGGAAAATAGAGAAGAAGGATCATTCGCATTGTTGTGATGCTGGTGAGTGATACAGTTAATGGAGATGTGAATAGCTTTGATGGCTGTGATTTAACCAAACTCAAATTTTTTGTTTGTTGGAAAAACATAATTGTTATGAAATTTCATTATGCAGCAAAATGTAATTTATTATTGTTAATATGATTCCAGATCATATGTAGTTTTTTGCAAACACCATGTTAGATGTACTATACATTGTTGCAGTTTTTTGTCTAAGTGGGCAGTTCTTGTCCTCTTATGAAATCATGCATCCGATCCCTCAAAGATATACGCATAAATAACAATATACTCTTAAGGTTTTGTGTTATTACAAAGCACGCTAATCCCTGATATTTGTCTTAATTTTTTAAATTGTACCCTCGGGGTAATTATATTATAGGGGACTTCTACGGTGCCGTGAAGGTACCATTCCCAATTTAATTAGAACTCTTAGATCTAAAGTAGTTATAAATAATGATAAGATCTAAGGGATGTAAATACAGGGGGTCTAGGAGGTATGGTACCTTCACGGTATTGTAGTCATTTCCTATATTATATGTACCAATAATTTATAATAAGGATATTTCTATAATTTCCCCTTGAATAAGCAATACTTAATCCCAATCTCACAATACACAATCTCAATCCAAAAGTTAATAACTTAAAAGAAGAATAGCCTACTAAATACATTCATGCAATTGATTACTAATATCCAAAAGAATAACTTAAAAGAAGAATACCCTACTAATTACATTCAAAAAATTGATTACTAATCGGTACTAATCATATTACTAAGTACCCAAAATATTTTAACAAGGGCCAATAATCATATTATCAGTATCAATGATCAAAATATTATATGAATAGAGGTAGCATACAAACAACTATCTTATTACCAGTACCAAACACTATTAATATTATTACAAGTGAGTGATTATATATAAAAAATTATATGAATAGAGGTAGCATACAAACAACTATCTTATTACCAGTACCAAACACTATTAATATTATTACAAGTGAGTGATTATATTATCAATAGTAATCTTATTACAAGTGCTAGTAATCATTTTATCAATACTAATAATTTTATTATCAATGGTAATAGTCATATTACAAGTAACAATTATCAGTACCAGTAAAATTAGTAATTTTATTATCATTATCAATAATCTTATTATCAGTGCTATAAGCACCAATAATCTTATTATTAGGGTTAGTAATAAAATTATCATACAAATAATCTTATTACCATTTCCAAGCACTAGTAATTTTAGTAGTCTTATAACAAGTGGTAGTAATCATATTATAAATATCGATAATCTCATTACCAATTGTAGTAATCATATTACCAACACAAATATAATCTTACTATTAGTGGTAGTAATCACATTCTTATTACCAGTGGCAGTAATAAAATTACCATAACCAATAAGCTTATTCCCAATGGAAATTTTATTACTTTCTTTTTTACGAAATAATAATGGAAATCTTAATACTGCTCGTGGTAATCTTATAGCAATTGATCATAATCTCATTACTGTATTATTGGTTGTGGTAATTTATTATCGGTTGTGTTAGTTTTTAGAATATTGATTGTGGTAATCTTAGTATTATTTGTTATGATAATTTATTACTTTGATAATGTGATTACTACTTGTAGTAATCTTAGAGTACTAAGTCAGAAATTAACTTTGCACAGCTAGCCCCCACAAAAAATGAAAAAACGTAGAAAACTCTCTGTTCTCTCTCCTCCTTTTTTTTGACCTAGTCGACTACCCGCCGGAATCACGTCAACACGTCACCGGCCGACAAACATTTTTCCGTCATAGCCACTCACGTAGATTCTCCAACAACAGCATTCAAGTGCCGCCTCGCTGCCGATTCACGCAACAACCTTTCACGGCGTTTCTCCCTCGGCAACAACCCCTTGTTGTTTCGTCGTCACCTTCCTCGCAACAACAGCATCTCCGGCCAATGTCGTGCTCGGCCTCGCTCCCGGTGCTGATGGTATACTCCCAACCCCGTCTTTAGTGGCCGTGCCACCGTCTGGTTCGAAGAACCTGTCCATGCAACAACAGTCGTCCTTTGCTCCTCCATCAGCCATTCACTCGCTTGTCTGGTAATGGTCTTTCATTTGTATTCCATCCTCGAATATATTTTTTGCAGATTAGGAATTTCAGTAGACGTTCATCTCTAGTGAGTGTCCACTTAGTATTTTTTTGACAGTCGTAATCGGTTGTTTGGACCCGAAGTGTAGGAGGACCATTTGTGTCGTTAAAGTGATTTGCCATTAGCTTTTTTCAAATGAGATAGAAGTGATTGATATGTATTTGCTGATGAGTTATCCATTATTTGTTCCACTACGTACTTATAGCAAGAAGAGACTATCAGATAAGTTACTAATCAATTAAAAATACATTTTTCCAATTCATCAAAATACGAGTTGTGCAATTATTAGTGTTCAGTGACATTTATTGAGATGACGGACAACACAATTCATCAAATACGAGTTGTGCAATTATTCAAGTGAATAGACAACAAAATGACACATCAATATTAGTTGACAAGGTTGAAGCTGCATTCATTGATATGAGTGAGTGTGTGTGTGTACACAATAACAACAAAGCAAACTTAAGTAAATATAACTTCTAATTGCCTTTTTTCTATAATGCAAAAGATAAAAACTAATGGCTAACTTCGATGAAAACCATTCCGATGTAAGAAGAATTCGAATGAATTACTATAATTCTGAAAGAACCCCATGGACCATGCCCATGGAACGAGTAATTCTTGATTTTTTAATCTCCCGTAAAGAAAGTGTTGAAAGGGGATCAAAAAAAAGGAGATAGAGATTTAACTGTCATGCAGGTACCAAATGTACTCCAAGGGAATTTTGCATTTTCACCTTCTGTTGAGGATGTTAGTCAGAGGATTCAGGAAATGGAAATGAGGTTCAATTTGTACGAGGTGTTATTTGCTGATCCTGGAATTTTTAGGAATCATGACCGCAAACTAATTTGTGTAGATACCACTCTCTGGTATCACTTTACCGGTGTAAAATTCATAACTTCCTTTCTCTATAATGACATGATTGAATTTTTTATTGTATATTAGATACATCACTAACTTTTTTTTATGAAGGAATACAATGATATCTTACCGTCACACAGGTACTACGTGTTAGACGAGCCACCAATGTGAAAAAAAATTGGAGAAAGCTTTTGGATGAAGCATTAATGTTTTGTTCGTCGTTTCAAAAGTACTAATGTGTTTGTATTTGTAATTTCTTAATTTAACAGTTTTAATTATATGTTCAAGTGTGTAATGAGATAGGATCGGAATGACCTCGGTTTCAGTGTGCAACTATTTCAAATTCTGTAATGTAATGTGTAATCTTTTTTCCTTTTATTTAATAAAGTTATTTATTAAATGTTTATCCAACCTTGGTGGTGACAAGACTACACATTAATCAATAGGTTTTTCAACTTTTGTTGTGACAATACTAGATACTATTCCATAGGTTTTTCAACTTTCTTTGTGACAAGACTACACATTAATCATCATGTTTCCTTCTTTAACTGTGACAAAGACTACATATTGAGTACAACTGTCTTGTGAAATTGTAACTCATCTATAAATTTTGAATATTGGACTAAATTTTTGAAACACAATTTACTTACACCTTTGGTTTTCTCCACCATCTAGATATTACCTAACAAAAAGAAAAAATGAGCTCCCATTAGCCTAACAATACACCAAATTTTGATTCTGAAGAAAATTTCTTTTTCTACGATAGAAATTTAATCGAGTGGAGCATCCATATAGATACTTTGCTGGTTGACGACCTCCGTGAGAGTAAGCTCAATGGAGTCTACGATCCCAAAAGAGGATTATGCAACAATATCACGTGGATTTTGTTGGACAAAATCAATATTAGGTTCGGAAAAAACTTCACAATGGACGACATAACCGCTCGAGTTGAACTTCTTGAAAAAAGATACAGTCAATTTCATATAATGTTGGGAAATGTGCATTCTACTTGGGATCATGAGACCAACAAAGTGCAAGCGCCAGAATGGCTTGTACATTTTTGAAACGACGTGGCAGACGATGCTGAGTTTACTGCTGCATATCTAAAATATGGAGAACTTTTATTCGATTTTATGGATTGGGTATTCAATAAAAATTATTTGAATTGCATTTATTAATACCACAATCTCATTGGAAATTTTCGCTACGCATGTGATCACATATGAAATATAAAATTATTGTATTTTAATTTTGAAATAAAATTTCTTGTAATTTTAAGACATTATTATGATATGCACTTATAATAATAAATATATTTATTTATTTTCCCTAATAGAAATTTTAAATAAAAATAATAAATTAAATATATATATATATATATATATATATATATATATTCTTACAAATTATCTTTTGGGCCGAAATGAAAAAAATATGTTTATTTATTTCCCTAATAAAGTCTTTAAATAAATATAACAAATTATAAAAAGGAAAAGAAATCTTACAAATTATTTTTTGGGTCGAACTGGTAAAAAAACAAAAGTTTTTGGGTTGAATTGAAAAAGAAAGTTGGAGGGGAGGGGGGGAGACGTTGTTGGCACCAGCGTCCCGGGGTCAAAATATAAAAAATAAAATAAAAATCATTACGGGACGTTTTTGTGAACAGCGTCTCGCGTCAAATTAAAAAAAAAATAGAATTACTTTTCAGGTCGGGATGCTATTCACAAAAGTGTTCCGACCCCCTCCCCACTCTACTAATTTTCTTTTTCAAATCGGCCACAATTTTTTTAATTAAAATGATCCGAAACGCAGAACGTTCCGATATTTTATTTTTTTATTTAATTTAATAAGCGGGAAGCATTTGTCATAATCATTCCGATACAAAATTTAAAATTTTATTATATTTTCTCAATCTAATTTATTTGTATATTATTTATTTAATAAACCCCTGCTCTTTTTATTTTATTGGTAAGTCCACTAAAATTCTATTACAATAAAAAAGAAAAAACACAATAAATCATTTGCCTAGTATGAGGTGCAAGAAGCAAGTTGCAATTTTTTGTAGCAGTGCTGTTATCCATTTCAGTATTCAGAGTAATATCATGTGTATAAATTATATTTATTTTATGTATAACTTATTAAAGTTTGTGATGCCACCCAAATATAAAAATACCCCATTCACTCTCTCTAACTCAGTCTCTCTCACACTTTGCTGTAGTAAAAAACCACTTCCCTTGCTACGATTTCACACACTTATAACAGTTACTATGTGAGGTTTTGAGAGCGTGAGTAGAATTAGAATGGCATACATGTGCACGGACAGTGGAAATCTAATGGCGATTGCCCAGCAAGTCATCAACCAAAAGCAGCAACAAGAGCAACAGCAACAGCAAAACCACCACCATCTCACCATCAACCCTTTCTGCCTCACCCCGTGGCCCCCCTCCGCCGCCGGCCACCAGCAACCCCGACCTCCGCCGCCTCTCTCAGCTATGGATTCGCCGACCCGTTCCAGGTCCCGCCTGCCCCCGAACCCGCCGAACCAGGGTTTCACTTCCCCAATCTGGACCACAACTCCGCCGGGTTTCGGTTCTCAGATTTGTGCGGCGGACCGGCCGGCGAGTTTGACTCGGACGAGTGGATGGAGAGCCTGATGGGCGGCGGGGATTCGACGGAGAGCTCCAACTTGCAGACGGCCAGTTGCGACGCGTGGCGGACCAGCTCCGAGTTCAGCCATCTCTATGGACACACCGATCCGTTCCCGAGTCGACTCAGCATCAATTCATCCCCACCGTCCGACCTCAACCAAGTCGTCATCTTTTCCGAGCCTCCGTCGTCCTCCGCCTGGGCCCTCCCTTCCTCCGTTGCTCCACCACCCGCCGCTCACCCGGAATCAAAATCGGCAATTGCCACCAGAGACGAAGTTGCCGCGACCGCCGCCGCTTCCACAAGCTCACCGGAAGCTTCGCCCAAATCAGTAAAGCCAACTCTGAAAACCCTAATCGACTGCGCCCGATTCTCCGAGTCCGACCCGGAAACTGCCATGAAATCACTGATCCATCTCCAGAAATCGGTCTCCCAGCACGGAGATCCTCTCGAGCGAGTCTCGTTCTATTTCTCCGAAGCCCTTCACAGCCGAGTCTCGCGACGCGCAGAAAAAACCGCCACCATTTACGACACCACCTCCGAGGAGTTCACTTTATCTTACAAAGCCCTCAACGACGCCTGCCCATACTCAAAATTCGCTCATCTAACAGCAAACCAAGCAATTTTAGAAGCAACCGAGAAATCCAAGAAGATTCACATCGTGGATTTTGGTGTCGTTCAAGGAATCCAATGGGCCGCCTTACTTCAAGCACTGGCGACTCGGCCCACCGGAAAACCAGATAGGATCCGGATATCCGGCATACCCGCCCCGGCTCTCGGGAAATCCCCGGCGGCCTCGCTTCTGGCCACAGGGAACCGGCTGCGGGACTTCGCCAAGCTGCTAGATCTGAATTTCGAGTTCGAACCGGTTCTGGACCCGGTTCAGGATCTGGAAGGCTCAAGCTTCCGGGTGGAACCGGATGAGGCTCTAGCGGTGAACTTTATGCTCCAGCTGTATAATTTACTCGACGAGAGTAACGAAGGTGTCGAAGCTGCTCTCAAGCTCGCAAAATCATTGAACCCTTGCGTAGTCACTTTGGGCGAATACGAAGTGAGCCTGAACCGGGTCGGGTTCTTGCACCGGTTCAAGAACGCCCTCAAGTACTACACGGCCATCTTTGAGTCGCTGGAGCCGAACTTAAGTCGAGACTCGCCGGAGCGGCTCCAGGTGGAGAGATTGCTGTTTGGCCGTCGAATAGCCGGCCTGGTGGGACCCGAGGAACAGAAGAGAGAGCGCATGGAAGATAAGGACAGCTGGCGGTTTCTAATGGAGGGGGCCGGTTTTGAGCCTACGGTGTTTAGCCATTACGCCCTGAGCCAAGCCAAAATACTTCTATGGAACTACAGTAACAGCACAATGTACAAGCTCGTTGATTCGTCTCCGGCTGGGTTTCTGTCCTTGGCTTGGAATGATGTTCCGCTTCTCACCGTTTCGTCGTGGCGCTGATTTAGTCGGACTGAAGTTGGTTGGTTAGTTATATAGTTTATCTTTTTTTGGATAAATCTCTTGTGTGGGTTATTAAATAGCAAAGATTAAAAAATGTTAAAGTGCTAAGTTGATCGGTTTGCGGTGGATTGAAGTATACTTACTGTGTTGATGCAAGTTTATGAAGCTTAAGTTTCAGTGCAATTTTTGTTGTAGGAGTAGAAGAAGGGGTTACATAGTTGTGTAGATTGTGATAGTTTTGAAGTTTTTATTGGGGGGGTATAACTCATTCTGTTCGAACTCTTTGCAGCATGAATTTTCTAGTTATTTGTTGATATATGATTAATGTTTCAAGGTTTGTACATTGAGTTGATGAGTTCATTGGATAATGACTTCTTTGGAAATTGGAGGTGTGGCTTTGCCATGTTGCCAATTGCCATGCCCTCTATGAATGAACTAGGTTGCCCAATTCTATACTGCTAAGTACTGAAAATGTCATTTATGGTTATTGTCCCTTTCATTCTGAACCATTAAGAAGTGCCATAAATTAAGGAAGCAGAAAAGAAAACCTTAGAATCATATCATCTTCTCTTGAGCAAAGCTCTAGGTGATAGATTAGGGCTAGCGCCTAGCGGGATTAGGCGGTCCCTAATTGAACCGGTTCATATACTTGGTGTTTTAGTATTTGTACAAGAATTAAAGAATGAAGGAGACACGGCTAGGCGGTTAAGGGTCGCTTTTAGTGCTTGGGCCGGATAATTGGGGCTCGGTGAGAGTTTTTGCAACATGGCTCTTGAGTAAAACAATGTGCAAAGATGAATGGAGTTATGTAACTGAAGTTATATTGATCACCATTTGCAAAAGTGTTGGCAGGGATTTAGAACACTTCAGTCTTTCTTTCAACCTTTTTTTTAAATGGAAATTTATCAATGAAAAAAAAATAAAAATGGAGCCTGCAACTGTGGTACATACTCTTGAAAGCAAGAACAGCATATGGTATTAATGGCGGATTGGCTTATGATATCATACCCTTTTCACTTTTTTTATCCGTTGCCACAAAACCTTTACAAAAATGCAATGAGTTGGAGGTATTTTAACTTTTGAAAGACAGGCGGGTTCCCGCCTATCTACTTTTTTTTATAGCAATTTTAAATGCGTTTTGTTTGCATTTTTTTTTTGGATATATTTTTTTACCCCTCAAATAAATTGAGTTTTTCAAGTCCAAACATACAATAATAATAAAATAAAAATAAAAATCTTTTATGAATACAATATCTTGGGTATTATTAAATAAATATTTTAAATTTAATTGAAAATTGGTAAAATAATACACATTGAAGTTTTTTTTTTTTTTTTTTAACAAAATTGGGTCGGGACGCCACTCGGAGGCCCGTCCCGCCCATTGAAATTATTTAAAAAAAAATGAAAATAGCGGGACGTCGTTTGGAGTGGCGTCCCAGACCTTTTTGCAAAAAACAAAGTGAAGAGAGCGGGTTGCCAATCAGAGTGGCGTGATGTTATGAGTGTGAGGCCGGAGAGTGCCGGAACGGGAAGTTAGGTCAGATTGAGGAGAAAGATGCAATTTTTGGGTTCGAGGAGAGAGAGAGACGGGCAAGGATGTGGATAAAAAAGGAGAAGTGGGTGCGAATCAGGTCGTCGGGCTGGAAGACGGGCTGATAGAGTTAGAACGGACCGGGTCGCTGGGCCACAGTGCTGGGCTGCTAATTAATGGTTAATGGGCTGGATTATAGTTATGTTGTTGGGCTTTTATCTATACAAGCTTGTTTTAATTATTTCAATTAGAGCATCTTTTGATAATGGTTCCCCCTATGGTTATAAATAGGGGAAGATATTTGTGGAATGATAAGCTAAGAATTACATTATCTCTACCTACCAAGTTCTTCCTCCCTAATCTCTTATTTTCCCCTATTTCTTCTCTACGTCTACACCAACAATCACATTTAATTACATCAAACTCATACAAAATTAAACAAAATACAGATATCATAACACTTGGTATCTAGAGCCCATCCATCCTTGGCCATGGCAGAAGGCACCAGACTGAAGGAACTGCAAGAAATGCACAAAAAATTCGTAATCAATTTCCAGGCTGAAAAATATAAAAAGAGTAGCTAAAGAGCAAGAGACACAGGAGCAAATTACTGAAATTAAAATAGGGATGCAAGAACTAAAAACTGGGTTCATTGAAAAGTTTGATCACCTCACCAAAACCCTAGCTACCATGCAGTTACATCTTCTCAATATGAGCAAGGGCAAAGAACAAACTGATGAAGAGTTCATTCTTGGGTCTCCCTACCAAGACCAGTTTAATGAAGGAGCAAATTCATGGACAACAATGATTCGTACGTTTTTGTTACGAATATGTACATAATTGAGTCTTATTTTAGTCTTTTTATTTTCTTTTTCGGGTTAAGAATGAGTTGGATTGCATCATTTTGCGTTTTTCACTTCTTCACTTAATTTTCCGACCTATTGATCAATATTTGGTCCAAACGAGAATAATTATGTGATTTTCTCATACAGCTAGAGTGTCCGGGTGGATTCAAAGCACGAAGATTGAAGGAGAGACACTCACAAGTAGCCCAAAAGGACACACACCGATCGGACAGCTCATGTATACCGATCGGTGCAACTATTAACATGCACACCGACCGGGAATCTATCGCACCGATCGGACCCGAGTACAGTAGCTCTCGTCCGATCGGACAAGGCGTATGACCGGTCGGACAAGAGCGTACGAAAGCAGATTTCTGGGGATTTTTCGTTACGAAACGGCTGAAAACGTGTTTAAAACAGCAGAGGGCAGCGAGGGTTCAAGGAGATTCGGCCTTGGAGACCCTTTGGAGGCTGGGAAAAACGTAAGGGAACAACCAAACACCCAAAGGTTGAGAGATTTGACACATCTCTCATACCTCTAGCACAAAATCGTTCGATTCAGTTTCAAGGTGTGATTCGTAGCAGCCGATGTTCGACGCGAAGATTCTGGGTTCGTGACAAGCCCGAGAATTCTACGCATTTCATTCGGAGTATTTTCGTCAATCATCCCTCGTTGAACGTAGTTCGACGACTCGTAATTTCTGAACTCGTTTTATTAATCATTCTTAGAGTAGTTTTGTCTGATTTTGATCATGTACAATTGATGATTTGATTAGATAATGTCTTGTTAAATAGATGTTCAAGTGTTGGTGATTTGGAATAATAACTTTGAGACTGTGGAGTTGTGTTATTATATTTGATATTGTTAGTATTGAGATAAATGATTACTTTGGATATTCTTGTGAAGGGTGAATCTTATGAATTTGCATTGTTATCCTGTTGATGTTATTTTATATGCTGAATCATTAGGTATGTTATAGCTGAAGAGTTTCATGTTCATGGTAGTTTAGAAAAACTCTTGTTCGGTACACCCTTTCGCTATTTTAATCTCTTGTCGAGAGGTTGACGCCCCTCGAGACAAGGAGTTTTTATTTTACTTAGCCAAATTAAATCTTTTCAAGAATCCCTTTTGACCGTGTGTTTTTAGATAAAATTGTGATATTAGTATAATAAACATCGTTAAATCCGATTCCCATTCCTCGAGAGATCGACCCGAGTTGACTCATCAGTCTACAAGTGACCCCGTTCTCTTGCGGGCGAACTTAAACCCTTTCAAACGTAGACGCGTATTTGTTAACCGGTAATTAATTTTGAAAGGAACTCAAAAGTTCGGCCCAAAATTTGGCGCCGTTGCCGGGGAATGGTAAAGGTGTTAAAGATGTTTATTTGTGTTATTGCTTATAAGTCGTAAATTGTATAATTTTTTGACCACTCGATGCGGTGATTGTTTGTTGTTGATGCTAGGTCGACGAAGCCTTAGAGGAGAATTGACCCCATTCATCATTAGCATTGAAGGCGTTTCGAGACCAAGACAACTATTTCCATCGACCGAAGGGAATCTTTTGGAAGCAAGTTCATCCAACATGGAAGAGACTCTACCTCTTGGAGGACGAGGAGGAGCGAATGGCGGACGAGGGAGGGGACGAAACACCCCCTCCTCGCGATTATCCATATGGAGTGCCACCCATTGACGATGTGGCACGTACAAGAACAAATGGATAATAACGAAGACGAAGAGCAAATAAATCCACCTCTACTCCAAAATGAAGAACCGAGAGAACCAAACCAAGCGAACAATGGAGAACAACAACCGAGGGGGGATCATCAAATCATGATGCAAGAGAATCCCACTTACCAACAACCTCCTCAACGATTTTGGAACCGAGAAGAAGCTCGAGCTTATAACAATCGAGTGGATAGAGAGTTCGATTAGAACAATGGTGGTCATGGCGGGCCCGAGCCCCAAAACAACCAACGAAACCACCAAAGGCATGAGGATTTCGAACGAGAATGGAACCACAATCAAAATAGGAGGCAGGGACGTCCGTTCAACGCTTGGCAGAGGGAGAATTTTCGAAACGATGGATATAATGATCGTGGGGATTACGAGGAGGAGCGTGACTATGGGTATTATGAGGAGTATGGGGAGGAAAGAAACTATGGCGCACGAGCCAACTTCGGAGGAAGGAGAGAGCGCCGATACCCTAACGAACGCCGTCAAGGAGATCTCCTTTTCCCGACGATTGGATCGTACAGCAGTGCAATAGTCTTAGGCCCCGCGGCAAGAGACTATGATTTGAAGGCGAGCAGTGTAAATCAACTCCCTACCTTTCACGGCATACTCAATGAAGATCCATTGAATCTCATTCGAGAATTTGACCTTGTGGTGGGCAGAATCCCGCATCTTGGATTGCATGAGGATCAATTGAGGATGAAATGTTTCCCTACTACTCTGAAGGACAAAGCGAAGCATTGGCTTTTGTCATTACAACCCAATTCCTTGACTAATTGGGAGATGGTGTACAAGAAGTTTGTGAGTAGGTTCTACTCCGCTCAAACAARTMCCAAGTTGCYAAGAGAAATCACAAATTTTGAACAAATAGAGGGGGAATCGTTCTACGAAMCTTGGGAGCGATATAAAGGGCTTTTACAAAAKTGTKCACATCACAATAATAGTGCCGAGATGGTGAATAATTATTTCCATGAAGGGTTATTTCCGGTCTACAAACAGCAAGTGGAGGTGAAAGCCGGAGATTTTGGCGAATTGACCGCCACGGAAGCTTGGGATTTATTCGAGCACATGAGCAAGAAATCGCAACAAACGAGCTTCCGACCAAGGAGATACAATGTTCCGACAATTCAAATCGAGGAACTAACAAATCAAGTCGCACTATTAACAAGCAAGATGAAGGGGGAGGAGGAACCTTCGACACCTCCGCCTAAGATGTGCGAAAAATGTGGGGCAGTGGGACATGAAATGGATACTTGTAATGTGGTATTTGACGACGAAGAGGAAAGGGAGATCAATGCCATCCAAAACTATCAACCCAATGATAAGTATGGGAAGAAGTTTACCGGGCAGTATAACTCAAATTCAAGCTACGTTCCAAAGAGCTCAAACTACATGCCCAATTCCAAATCCTCTGAACCACGACAATTTCCGAATAAGAGCCAAGGAGAACCGAGCGGCCAAAACTCTTATCAACACAAGGGTCAAGACAACTATTCTCAATACCCTCCGAAACAATATCAGGCACCACAACAACCATATCAACAAGCACCACAACCGTAATACCAACAAGCACAGCAACAACAATTTCAGCAAGTGCCAACACAGCAGCAAACGTCACTCCCGATTAATCCCGACGACGAACTAAGATTGTGGCGTCAACAACTAGAGCACGAGACTCTACGTAATCGGGAGGAAACACTTCGTACAATCGAGGAAGGCAAGCGGACAAGGAAGCAACTGGAGAAGCTAGAGATGATGATAGGGCAACTCTCGGCTTCTATGGCAAAAACAACGAGTGATCCGGGAAAGCTACCTAGCCAACCCGAGCAATCAATGGCGGTGCATGTGTTGCGAGGTGGGAAGCAAGTCGATAACGGAGTACAAGAAGCCGAGAGGGAAGACTCCGAAGACGAGCAGACAATGGATACACGAGATGAACAAGAGTCAAGTGCGAATGGTAAAGGAGGAACATTGGGTGAAATTCACAAATCAAGTAACCCATATGTTCCCGGATCATTAAGGGGAACTTTTCAACCAAAACGTGCCGAAATAGATCAGAAAGACGCAGCCAAGGACATGACCGATCGGACTACCAAAGCGACCGGTCGGACCGGAGTCCAGAAGGTTTTGACCGATCGAACTGAGAAACAGACCGATCGGACTGGAGCCCAGAAAACTTTGTCTGACCACACCAACCCAGGTTCCGATCGGAGTAGAGGACAGGAGGTTTCTACCGATCGGACGAATAACACTGACCGGTCGGACAAGAGAGCTGAAGGGGAACAAAGGCCACAACGTGTAATAAAAGACGCCATACCGTTTCCCAATCGTCTCAAACCATCAAGAGAAAGCAAAAAGTTCATGGAACTTTATAATATGCTGAAGGACGTGAACGTAAATCTCCCACTTTTCGACGTGATCAAAGCTATGCCGGCCTACGTAAAGTTTTTTAAAGAACTTGCATCAAAAGAGAGGAAAATGGAAGGGAATGAACGGATGATCTTATCCAAGGAAGTGAGCACAATTTTCCACCAAACGCTACCACCGAAGGTAAAAGATCCAGGGAGTTTCTGCATCACAATCACCCTTGGAGATGGACAAAGAGCGCGTGGAATGCTTGACTTAGGGGCGGGAATCAATTTGATGCCATTTGCCCTGTACAAATAATTCAACCTTGGGAGAATGAAGCCAACGAGTTTACGGCTTTAATTGGCTGATCGTTCATTACGATATCCGTTGGGAGTGGTCGAGGACGTTCTAGTGGAGGTTGGATCTTTGGTAGTCCCCGTGGACTTTGTAATACTAGATGTCGGAGAGGCCAATGCGGCAAGCAAGGAGCACACTATTCTATTGGGCAGACCTTTCATGGCAACATCGCACACATTGATCGATGTGGGAAGAGGAAAAATGACACTCTCCGTACTAGGGGAATCAGTGACATTCTCACTCAAATATATACAAAATATTCCATCACCAATGATTGGTCCCGATTGCTCTTACCTTGATTCAGTGGACCAATGTGTGAGCAAATTATTTGGTGTTGTACCAGTCGAGAATTATGACGCCCTCGAGACAAGGAGTTTTCATTTTACTTAGCCAAATTAAATCTTTTCAAGAAACCCTTTTGACCGTGTGTTTTTAGATAAAATTGTGATATTAGTATAATAAACATCGTTAAATCCGATTCCCATTCCTCGAGAGATCGACCCGAGTTGACTCATCAGACTACAAGTGACCCCGTTCTCTTGCGGGCGAACTTAAACCCTTTCAAACGTAGACGCGTATTTGTTAACCGGTAATTAATTTTGAAAGGAACACAAAAGTTCGGCTCAATTAATTATGACACCGAGGACGACGGTTTTGATTCAAACACGGAGGAGGTGGTCACTCTTTTCGAGGTTAATGAGACACCCATGATCAAGAAAACCATTGGGCCCACCTTGGAGCCCAAAATGGAACTTAAACCGCTTCCAAGCCATCTGAAGTACGTATTTCTTGAGTCAAACGAGAGGAAGCCCGTAATTATATTCGCGGAGTTGGCGGAACCTGAAGAAAAAGAACTCATCGAGGTTCTTAAAAAATACAAACAAGCAATAGGTTGGAGTATCGGTGATATCAAGGGGATAAGTCCGGTAACATGCATGCACCGGATCGATCTTGAAGAAGGAGCGAAACCGATACGAGAGGGACAACGACGTTTAAACCCTACACTCAAAGAGGTGGTCAAGAAGGAGATTTTCAAACTGATCGAAGAAGGGATCATTTATGCTGTCTCCGATAGCGAGTGGGTTAGCCCGGTACACGTTGTTCCGAAGAAAGGGGGCATCACAATAGTGGAGAATGAAAAAGGAGAAATCGTCCCAACACGCTTAACCACCGGGTGGCGGATGTGCATTGACTACCGCAAGCTCAATGCAGCGACGAGGAAGGACCACTTCCCACTCCCATTCATGGACCAATTGCTCGATAAGCTAGCAGGGCATGAGTACTATTGCTTTTTAGACGGTCTTTCCGACTACTACCAAATCGCAATCGCCCCGGAGGATCAGAAAAAGATCACATTCACATGCCCCTTTGGCACGTTCGCTTACCGAAGAATGCCCTTTGGCTTGTGCAATGCCTCAGCGACCTTTCAGAGATGTATGATCTCCATTTTCACCGAATTCATCGATGATTTTCTCGAAGTCTTTATGGATGACTTCTCGGTATTTGGCTCTTCCTTCTCTCATTGCCTAAACAATTTAACAAAAGTACTTGAGCGATGTGTTGAATCTTACTTGACCTTTAGTTGGGAGAAGTCGAATTTCATGGTGAAAAGTGGTATTGTATTGGGACATGTGGTCTCGAGCAAGGGTTTGGAAGTTGATAAAGCAAAAATCAACGTCATTGAAACTCTTCCACCCCCGAAGGATGTTAAAGGAGTCAGGAGTTTTTTGGGACATGCGGGATTTTACAGACGTTTCATTAAAGACTTTTCTAAAATCTGTCGCCCGTTATGCAAGCTGCTTGGGAAGGATGTGCCTTTCGAATTCAATAGCGAGTGTCTTAGTGCCTTCAACGTCTTGAAAGAAAAATTGACACAAGCACCAGTGGTAGTAGCACCGGATTGGTCTCTTCCTTTAAGATTATGTGTGATGCCTCGAACGAGGCAGTTGGAGCAGTTTTGGGCCAACGAGTAGATAAATTGCTGAGGGTTGTTTACTACGCTAGCTATATGTTGAATAGTGCCCAACGCAACTACACTACTACCGAACGAGAGCTATTCGCGGTTGTGTTTTCACTGGATAAGTTCCGTTCTTACATCGTCGGCTCCAAAGTCATCGTACACACTGATCATGCAGCACTTCGTCATTTATTCGCCAAAATGCAAAGCAAGCCGAGATTAATTCGCTGGATTCTTCTCTTACAAGAATTCGACGTCGAGATCAAGGACAGAAAAGGGAGCTAGAATGTAGTTGCCGATCACCTATCCCGTATGCTAGTGGAAGGAGAGCCGAATAAAGTCGAGTTTGTGGATGATGTGTTCCCTTACGAAAGCGCACATGCCATCGAAGAAATAAACGAACCATGGTATGCTGATTTTTTAAATTTCCTTGCTTGTAAGATTATCCCTAACCATCTTTCTTCACAAGAAAGAAAGAGATTTTTGTTCAAATGCAGGAGTTTCTTTTGGGACGATCCTTATCTCTACAAACGTTGCAAGGATGGGCTTTTTAGGAGATGCATACCAGATGAAGAGAAGATAGGCGTGCTAAGATTTTGTCACGATGAGGGAGGACACTTCGGAAGCCAGAAAACGGCCTTCAAAGTCCTCCAAGCCGGATTTTACTGGCTCTCACTTTTTGCCGACGCCTTTCAATACTGCAAAACATGCGATAGGTGCCAACGTTCGGGAACAATAGGGAAAAAGGACGAGATGCCATTGGTGCCCAATCAAGTGATCGAGATCTTCGATATTTGGGGCATCGACTTCATGGGTCCTTTTCCGAGGAGTGGAGAGTACGAGTACATACTCGTAGGAGTCGATTACGTGTCGAAATGGGTGGAGGCAATTCCCACAAAGAGAGCTAGCTCCGAGATTGTCCTCAAATTCATTTAGGAGAACATTTTTAGCCAATTCGGAATGCCGAGATCGATTATATGCGACGGGGGGAGCCACTTCTGCAATAGGGCCTTTAATCGACTGCTGAGCAAGTATGGGGTGCGTCACAAAGTGGCAACCCCTTACCATCCACAAACCTCAGGACAAGTAGAGACGAGCAACCGGCAGATCAAGGGTATCTTAGAGAAAACCATCAAACCGAACCGTAAGGACTGGGCATCGAAGCTAATAGATGCACTGTGGGCTTACCGTACAGCCTACAAAACGGTGTTGGGCATGAGCCCATTTCGGTTGGTTTATGGAAAAGCATGCCACCTACCCGTCGAATTGGAGCATCGAGCGGAGTGGGCAATACGAACATTGAACCTTGATTTGAATGAGGCCGGAGGTTATAGGAAGCTTGAGCTAAGCGAACTAGAAGAGATTCGCAATGACTCATATGAAACAGCATGGACGAACAAACGGGAAATGAAGGAAACACATGATAAAAAACTCGTCCCCAAAAGCTTGGAAGTCGGTAAGTTAGCATTGCTCTTCAACTCTCGCTTCAAACTATTCCCAGGGAAATTGAGATCAAAATGGAGCGGTCCGTTCTTGATCACCGACATAAACGAATATGGAGCCGTGACTTTGCTTGATGAAAAGAGCAAATCCACCTTCCAAGTCAATGGACATCATGTGAAAAGGTATCATGGGGGACCTATCTCGCAGAAAGATCACGAATTAGTGATTCTCAATGATCCACCTCAACAGAGTTGACGCATGTCTGAGGTATCGTCTAGCATAAGACGTTAAACGTTGCACTTCTTGGGAGGTAACCCAAGCTCTTCTTGTATATTTTTTTTTACTTTAATGTATATATTCGTAGTTATTCGTTGGGTAGAGTACTTGCAGGTGCTACGGTTGGTTGAAGGTGCGAATTTCGAATTTACAGAACTGACCGGTCGGTGACCTAGTGTCCACCGGTCGGACAACTCCAAGTAGGGGTAAATGATCGGACAAATCTGACACCGATCGGACGGTCCGTACGGAAAACTATTTCAGGAAGGTATTTATCATGCAAGGGAGGCCAAGTTGGTAAGATATTCTGACAATATCTTTTAAGGTAAAGAGGATCTTTAATTTGGGGGGGATTATTGTATTTTGATTAGGTGAATATCTTCTTTCCCCTACTCTTGATTTAATTCAATTCTGAGAATCCTCTAACCTACCTCTTCAAATCCTATATAAACCCACAACCATGGACTCTTAACCCCACACTAAAATTCACTTCTCCTCTTTCATCTCTGCAAGAACCAACCGAGACAACATGAATCACCACAACAACAACGCTTATGGGTGGGTTTCAAGGCAAAAGCACGAAGACATGATCGAGAAACTTGAAGAGGAGGCGGAGGAATATCGCCAAAAAGTCCATAAGATGCAAATGGACCTCCATGACTGCATGACTGAAGAACTTGATTATGTCAAGAACATTGAGCGTCTTCACGACATCCTAGACAAAGCGGAAGCCGAGATAATGCGACTCAATCGGAGAATCGTTGAGCTTGAGGAAGATGTGAGGGATTTGTTCAACCTGGCCTACAAAGATGTTCCATCACCTAAGTAGTCAAATAGGCTAGAGACTGCGAGAGTTTATCTTTATGAATTAATGATGTTTGGGGGGGGGGGGGGGGGGTT
>BMAC01000625.1:197611-223714 GCA_014905375.1 Phtheirospermum japonicum | reverse complement strand
CTCAGCTGTTTATTGTGAGAATTCATACCCGGCATGGCATCGTCATCTCGAACAAAATGTGGAAAGACAACGAGCCGTGTCCCGAGCAACACCCGGGGTGAGTTAGCCCCCTTTGACCTCAAAGACGAACGCGAGGTCACACTTTACAAATCCCTCGTCAAACGGGATGTCTACCAACCCCGTTTCACTAGCCTCGAATTTTGGGAGGAGGAGGCCGACGGTGGGGATAAAACGGCGGAAAAATTCCTCAAGGGCATTGACGCCCTACAATTAAGGAAGTGGGCCGGTGTCCACCAACATGGGTATCGAACTCTTATGCTCGAGTTCTTCACGACATTTCAGAAGTTCGCCGATGGGAGTTTCGAGCGTCGTTTTCGGAACCAGACATTCCACACATCTATTGGTGACCTCGATGAGATCTTTGGGATCGATAGCACGAAAAATCCAAGACCGGGTTTCGAAATCGACGATTACAACAAGAATGATTGGTGGGTCAAACTTTTGGGAGCACCACCGGAACCCGGGTGCCGTTTCAACTCGACATCCTTACGATCCAACGCCGTGTATCTTACGTACAAGTTTTTCATGCAAGTGTTCTTGGGCAAAGAGGAGGCCACGAGAATCTCTTCCTATGAGTTGAAAGCGTTATGGATTGCATACAATCTCGGAAACGCAAGAATCTATCCACTCTTGATCGCCGCTATCGAGAACGTCCAACGAGTAAGGGAGAAGAAAACGGCGAAACTCACTCTGGGAGCCTTCATCACGGAGCTCGCACGGCTGTGACCCTTCTGACGACGACATCGTTTACCCTAGTGTGGGGATGATATTCGACAGCCGAATGAGTAACGGACGGAGCGTTGCTATTCCGAAGTTCATGATGCTCAGCGATAAAAAGCGAGCCGAGTTAGTGGAGAATTTCGACATTGATGATGCCGATGATGAGGATGATAACGATGAGGAGAATGAGGAGGATGATGGGGATGAGACTATGAACGAGGGCAATGGAGGGAATGGGAACACCGGTTCCCGTACTTACGAGAATGATGACTATGGAGGCGGAGTTTATTTGTCCGACGAGCAGTGGCAGCAACAGCAGGACTTTCAAGCGCGTATGTTTGCTCAAATGGGGGATTTGCGCATCCACCAAGAGGAGCACGCGAGGAACGCTCGACAAGACGCTTGGGCGGCGAGAGAGGAAGCTCGAGAGGAGGCTCGGTTCTTCTGGATTACATTGACGAATTTGGGCAACAGCTGGGCGGAAACTTCTCAGCATATTGCCCGATTGTCCGGAAGTGTCGAGGCAAATCATCAACACCTCATTAAAATTGACGAGCGTCTTTCCTGTCTCGAGCAACGCTATCCACCTCCACCCCCGGATGACATGGACCAATAGGCGGGCCCATGCCCCAACTGTATCACCACTCTATCCTTCTTTTTATCGCTTTCTAGGATATTTGACATTTATTCGGGTTTTGTAACATAATTTCCTTTTATTTTTGCATGGTGATGACTTTGGTTAACTTGTGGTTATTCATTTGCATGCGTTGGGTTCTTGACATTTTTTTTTCTATTCCCTATGATTTATATTCAAATTATAGCAACCAGGAGATTGCTGGTTTTTCTTGACAGGGGGAGGGGGGCAGGTCGTCCGGTCGGAATGAACCCACTGGACTCCAATTCGACCGGTGTGGTTCCATGACCGGTCGGATAAGTGCACAGTCCTCTAATGATCGTTTTGAGTCCATACATGCTTAAGTTGAACCATTTTTGTGTAACACAGTCACAAATTCGTAACATAGCAATTGGTCAAACATTTACGTCAACTTTTGTTGAATATTTGCCCTTTCTTAATCGAGTTTGTATTGGCATGCCTGTCAGAGTCATGAGTAATGTAGTATAAGATTTAGAGTCTTTTGAGCTTGTTTTAAGTTCATAGTTTTCAAAAACTATTTATATATATATATATATATATATATTTAAAACAACACTTTATCGTTACTAATTTTGCAAAACTCTTAAAAACTCGATCACCTCGTTTTCAAAAGTTTGAATTAAACTTTGTAAGAAGCCTTGTGTGTTTATCAACATTGCGTGTTGTGATCCGATAAGTGTTTTGAGAAGTCTCTTAATCGCATGAGTATATTTGGTTTTGGAAATGACGATAGGCACATATAAAACCCATTCCGGCTATATTCAGAAATAAACACCACTAAAAATCCCTAATAAGCCCCCTCGAGCCTTTATTCCATCTCTTTGTTAACCACGAGCATTATTGTAGCTCTTATTTCGTTTAAGTTTGTGAGATGAGAGTTTTATTGGTTAATGAGATATGACAATTGCAGGGTGGGAATTAGTGGGATACTAAAAAATAATAATAATAATAATAATAATAATAATAATAATAAGGGTGCTTCAGTTCATAAGAGCATCTAGTAAATAAAAATAAAGCATCTTGGCTAAGCAAGTATTCGGGTTTGGGGATTGAAAGGAGTCTTAGCTATAAAAGGCTAAAAATAATGGTATATGGTTCTTTGGGGAGAATGAGGAGCAAAATTATGCTCTATGCTTAAAATGCTAGATTGAGTGAGTTATTGATTGTGTTTGTTCGCAAGTTAGCCACACATCCTTATATATGACATACCTTACCAAAGAGCCGACATTACAACCCTTAAGAGTCATAATCCAATTCTTGATTGAATGTGCTCACTTATGCGATGAATGAGTCTTTAATTTTCACAAGTCGTTGAATGCATGATTATGTTGATCCGAGCGTATAGACTTACCTTTTGGAAAATACAAGCGAATGAGTGCACCATTATATATTTCCCTTTTGAGAGGACTCATTCTTTAGATTTCAAGGTGAAACAGTAATACGAGTTAGCTTCTTGGTTTTCGACCAAAGTGGTTATACTTGCAAAACTAAACTATATGCACAACATGACTCTAAGCTCTTACCTTTGTCACTTCTCTTGATTTTGATTCTTTCGTTTGTTCGAGGACGAACAAACCAATTAAGTATGGGGTGGTTGATTCGTACGTTTTTGTTACGAATATGTACATAATTGAGTCTTATTTTAGTCTTTTTATTTTCTTTTTCGGGTTAAGAATGAGTTGGATTGCATCATTTTGCGTTTTTCACTTCTTCACTTAATTTTCCGACCTATTGATCAATATTTGGTCCAAACGAGAATAATTATGTGATTTTCTCATACAGCRAGAGTGTCCGGTGGGTTCAAAGCACGAAMATTGAAGGAGAGACACTCACAAGTAGCCCAAAAGGACACACACCGATCGGACAGCTCATGTATACCGATCGGTGCAACTATTAACATGCACACCGACCGGGAATCTATCGCACCGATCGGACCCAAGTACAGTAGCTCTCGTCCGATCGGACAAGGCGTATGACCGGTCGGACAAGAGCGTTACGAAAGCAGATTTTTGGGGATTTTCAGTTACGAAACGGCTGAAAACGTGTTTAAAACAGCAGAGGCAGCGAGGGTTCAAGGAGACTCGGCCTTAGAGACCCTTTGGAGGCTGGGAAAAACGTAAGGGAACAACCAAACACCCAAAGGTTGAGAGATTTGACACATCTCTCATACCTCTAGCACAAAATCGTTCGATTCKGTTTCAAGGTGTGATTCGTAGCAGCCGATGTTCGACGCGAAGATTCTGGGTTCGTGACAAGCCCGAGYATTCTACGCATTTRATTCGGAGTATTTTRGTCAATCATCCCTCGTTGAACGTAGTTCGACGACTCGTAATTTCTGAACTCGTTTTATTAATCATTCTTAGAGTAGTTTTGTCTGATTTTGATCATGWACAATTGATGATTTGATTAGATAATGTRTTGTTAAATAGATGTTCAAGTGTTGGTGATTTGMAWTAATAACTTTGAGACRGTGGGAGTTGTGTTATTATATTTGATATTGTTAGTATTGAGATAAATGATTACTTTGGATATTCTTGTGAAGGGTGAATCTTATGAATTTGCATTGTTATCTGTTGATGTTATTTTATATGCTGAATCATTAGGTATGTTATAGCTGAAGKGTTTCATGTTCATGGTAGTTTAGAAAAACTCTTGTTCGGTTAAACACCCTTTCGCTATTTTAATCTCTTGTCGATAGGTTGACGCCCTCGAGACAAGCAGTTTTCATTTTACTTAGCCAAATTAAATCTTTTCAAGAATCCCTTTTAACCGTGTATTTTTTAGATAAAATTGTGATATTACTATAATAAACATCGTTAAATCCGATTCCCATTCCTCGAGAGATCGACCCGAGTTGACTCATCAGTCTACAAGTGACCCCATTCTCTTGTAGGCGAACTTAAACCCTTTCAAACGTAGACGCGTATTTGTTAACCGGTAATTAATTTTGAAAAACAACAGCAGCCAGAGGCAGGGTAGTAATGGAACAACAACACACTCAGATCATTAACCCCCTGCCTAAGATTGATTTTCCTAGGTTTGATGGTCTAAACCCTAGGGCTTGGGTTCTTAAATGCAATGGGTACTTCACATTAATACCCAACACTCCAGATGCAAAGAAGGTCACATTAGCTACCATGCACTTTGAAGGGAATGCTACACAGTGGTTTCAAAGCTATAATTCAGGAGGTATTAAGCTCACCTGGAACCAGTTCTTTGAGGTGATTGCTGCTAAGTTTGATGAGTTAAAGGAGACCAATATTATTGGGGAATTTAATAAGCTCAAGCACAGTGGGTCATATGATGATTATGTAGAAAGGTTTGAGGAGCTGAAGGCCTGTATGTTAATGATGAATCAGAGGGGATACACAGAGGAATGCTTTATAGCAAGCTTTATTAGTGGGCTTAATGAAGATTTACAGGCTTTTGTCAACATGTTTAAGCCAAACACCCTTCAGCAAACCATAGAGCTAGGAAGTTAACAGTTGGTAACCCTTGAGGCAATTACAAAAAGGATTAAAGGGCCTAACAGAAACTACTCCCCTGCTCTTTACCACAATCAGAAAACCACTAACCCTACAGTCCCAATCTCTTATAGACAAACCCTACCTACCCCAAGAAAACCCCCACCCAGGCTACTCACATCTGCAGAAATGGCTGCAAGAAGGGAGAAAGGACTTTGTTATAACTGTGATGAGAAGTTTGTAGTGGGGCACATGTAATAGAGTGAACTACATGATGATGACTAAAGAGGAGGAGTTGGTTTACTCCTACACAGACATTACTGGTGATGAGGCTGAGGTTGAGATGAATCCTATTGAAGAGGTACAAATATCCTTAAATTCTCTGGCAGGAGAGGGTGGTCCCACCACCATGATATTTGTGGGATACTGTGGTGACAAGCAATTACATGTACTGTTGGACTCAGGGAGCACCTTAAGCTTTATTAAGGAGTCAACTTCCAGAGAGCTAGGGTGTAATGTGGGACCCACTAAACCTATATTAGTTAAGGTGGCTAATGGACAGAAGTTGTTGAGCTCCCAACAGGCTGAGGGATTTACATGGAAAATGCAGAACTACACATTTAAGTACCCCCTGAGGCTCTTCAACATGAAGGATGTGATCTTATTCTGGGAGGTGACTGGCTTAAGGAGAACACCCCTATTGAGCTGGATTATCAAGCTATGTCAGTAACTTTGAACTTAGGAGGGAAGAGGATTAAGTTCTCTGACTGACACAACCCACTGCCAACTTATTACAAAACACTCTCTTTTTTAATTAATACATAATGACTATGAGGAACAGGTGGAGGAAATTCATGTGTTGCATGCTACTAAGCATGACTTCAAGGAGGACAGGGAACTAACTGAATTGCTGGAAAGACTTGAGGATGTTTTTGGAGAACCCAAAGGGCTACCGCCTAGCAGGGGAGTGGAACACCAGATTATTCTTAAACCTGGGAGTGTACCTAAGCATCAGTATCCCTACAGGACCTCCCACAACCACAAGGATGAGATTGAGAAGATTGTACATGAGTTGTTAGAATCAGGCATGATACATAGGGTAAAAGCCCTTTTGCCTCTCCAGTTTTGTTGGTAAAAAAGAAGGATGCAACATGTAGGATGTGTGTAAACTACAAATACCTAAACGACCTAACAGTAAAGCATGACTACTCTATCCCATTAATTGAGGAACTGCTTGATGAACTCTCTGGTGCCAAGTATTTCTCTAAAATTGACCTAAGATCAGGCTACTTTCAAATCTTGATGAGTCCAGAACACAGGTATCTCACTGCATTCAGCACCCACCATGGTCACTATGAGTTCTTAGTGATGTCCTTTGGGCTGTGTAATGCTCCTGCTACTTTTCAGTCCTTAATGAACCAGGTTTTCAAGGGGTGTTTGAGGAAGTATGCACTTTTATTTTTTGATGATATATTGGTTTACAACCAAGAGTGGGAATCACATATTAAACACCTTGAGGAAGTGCTAACCCTACTGAGAGAGAACACTCTGTTTGCTAAAACGAGTAAATGTCATTTTGGCCAAAAACAAATTGAATATTTGGGGCATGTCATATCCGAGGAGGGGGTGTCTACTGATCCAAACAAGGTGAATGTAAGATTAACTGGCCTAGGCCTACCACTGTTAAGCAATTAAGGGGTTTCTTAGGGTTAACAGGCTATTATAGGAGGTTTGTTAAGGGGTATGGTGTCATTTGCAAACCACTTACAACCTTGCTAAAGAAAAATCAGTTCAAATGGGGATGTGAAGTTGAGGAGGCTTTTCAAGAGCTAAAGAGGGCCATGGTTTCTACTCCTGTCCTGACCCTACTTGACTATACTCAACCTTTTGTATTGGAAACTGATGCCAGTGGGCATGGGGTGGGCGATGTCTTAATGCAACAAGGCAAACCTATTTCCTACATGAGCAAGACACTCTGTCCCAAGAACCAGAGCTTATCTGTGTATGAGAGAGAGTTCTTGGTTGTCCTAATGGCTATTCAAAGATGGAGATATTACCTACAGGGGCACAAGTTTATTATCAGGACTGACCAGCAAGCTTTTAAACATCTGTTGGACCAAAGAGTGAGGTCACCAATGCAACAAAGGTGGATCACTAAACTCTTAGGGCTGTACTATGAGATACAATACAAAAATGGGGTTGAGAATAGGGTAGCAGATGCCTTATCAAGAAGAGAGGAGGTAGAGAACAGATGTGAGGCTATCACTTAGGTGATTCCAGATTGGGTGCAGGAAGTGGTAGCTACCAATGCTAATGATCTTCACTGTAATAAGATCCTAACTGCTAAGAGTCTAAACCCTACCCTTTTTCCAGAATACACAGCCAGTGGTGGGATACTGAGGTACAAAGGCAGACTAGTAGTGGGACAAGATGACAAAATTAGAAGACAGATCTTATCAGCTATGCATGAGTCAGCTTATGGTGGTCACTCTGGGGTAAATGGTACTTACATTAGGCTGAAAGGGAGTTTCTATTGGCCTAAGATGCAGGGTGATGTTGCTAAGATGGTGCAATCATGTGATGCATGCATGAGGAACAAACTAGATAATGGAGGGCATCCTGGTTTGTTACAACCTCTGCCCATTCTTGAACAGTCCTGGACACATATTTCAATGGACTTTGTTGAGGGACTACCAAAGTCAGGGGGAAAATATGTGATCTTGGTAGTGATTGATATGTTTACTAAGTATGGCCACTTCATAGCACTCTCTCACCCTTACACAGCACAGACCATAGCCAAACTATTTTTGGACACTATTTACAAGCTGCATGGCCTACCAGTAAGCATCATATCAGACAGAGACAAGGTTTTCACTAGCACATTTTGGGACTTATTCAAGATGTTAGGGGTAAGGTTCAATCTTTCATCAGCTTATCACCCCCAAACAGATGGGCAGACAGAGAGGTTGAATCAGTGCCTTGAAAACTACCTAAGGTGCATGACTAGTGCTGCTCCCAGGCAATGGATCAAGTGGATATCACTTGCTGAGCACTGATATAACACAGACTACCACACTGGGTTAAAGATGACACCCTTTCAAGCCCTATATGGATATGTACCTCCTCTCTTAACTACAGGACCCTATATGGATGCACAAAGTGGGGAGGCTAAGGACCTAATGCAACAGAGACAAATCATGCTGAAGTTGATAAAGGAAAACCTAATGCATGCCCAAAACCGCATGAAGACCAATGCAGACAAAACCAGAACAGATAGAAACTTTGAGTTAGGGGATGAGGTGTACCTGAAACTCCAACCTTACAAGCAGAATTCTCTTCACCTTCGCAAGAACTTGAAGCTGGCTGCCAAGTACTACGGCCCGTATACTGTTATACAAAAGATTGGGAAAGTGACCTATAAGCTACAATTACCAGAAGAATCTAAAATACATCCAGTTTTCCATGTATTATTGTTGAAGAAGAAAATTAAAGCAGACACTTTACCTCTCAAAGAGCTTCCGGAGATAGACGCCGATGGAATTTTCCGAATTACGCCCCACCGAGTTTTGGATAGGCGAATTATTAGCATAAAGGGTGAGGAAATTGAGCAATTATTGGTGGAGTGGGGAAACCCTAACTTGGATATGACTTCGTGGGAGGATAAGAAGCTGATTGTTAAAAAGTTCCCAACTTTCGATCAAAGCGGTCAAGGATCTGAAAATCAGGGGGTATTGTTATGGGTGTGAGGCCGAAGAGTGCCAGAACGGGCAAAATTGGCAAGAGGGATGGGAAGGTAGGTCAGATTGAGGAGAAAGCTGCAATTTTAGGGTTCGAGGAGAGAGAGAGAGACGGGCAAGGATGTGGATAAGAAAGGAGAAGTAGGTGCGGATCGGGTCGCTGGGCCACAGTGCTGGGCTGCTAATTAATGGTTAATGGGCTGGATTATAGTTATGTTGTTGGGCTTTTATCTATACAAGCTTGTTTTAATTATTTCAATTAGAGCATCTTTTGATAATGGTTCCAACCCCCCCCCCCCCCCCCCCCCCCCCATGATTAATAAATAGGGGAAGATATTTGTGGAACGATAAGCTAAGAATTACATTATCTCTACCTACTAAGTTCTTCCTCCCTAATCTCTTATTCTCCCCCATTTCTTCTCTACGTCTACAACAACAATCACATTTAATTACATCAAATTCATACAAAATTAAACAAATTACAGATATCATAACACGTGTCGGGGATGTTATTGCAAAAACAAATATTTTCGTACATAATTCTCATTGTTTCTCACTACTAAAACTGTTTCACGATTATAAAGATAGACAACAGCTATGAATATAGGTGATAGATAATAACTAATTAAAAATAATAATATTAATTTTGTATCAAATTATATATTTATCTAGACAACACCTGTGTTTATATAATAATATGATGTCAAAATTATTTCTCTGACGATTAAATAAAGATAGACAACTAAGGTTCATCTCCTAAAATTATCTATTACTATTATCTATATTCTTTCTCCATAATTTCAAGTATTTTTTATATTTTAGAGGAAAATGTTATGGTTATTTGTCAAAGAAATATAGATAAGACCGTAGTTGTCTATCTTTATTTTTAATCGTAAAAGAAATAATTTTGTCATCCTATTATTATATAAACAAAACTGTTGTCTATAAATATATTATTTGACACAAAATTAATATTAATATTTTTAATTAGTTATTATCTATCACCTATATTCTTAGCTGTTGTCTTTATAATTATCACATGTATTCATAGCTCTTGTCTATCTATGTAATCGCGTGAGAAACAGTTATGTACGAAAATATTGTTTTTTGAAAAACACTCGGGACGCCACTCTGATTGGCGTCCCGCTCTCTTCACTTTTGTTTTTTGCAAAAGGGTGTGGGACGCCACACTCCGAAGGGCGTCCCGCTATTTTCAATTTTTTAATAATTTCAACGGGTGGGACGCGCCTCCGAGTGGCGTCCCGACCCAATTTTGTAATTTTATTTCAATGTGTATTATTTTAAATTTCGAATTAAATTTACAATATTTATTTAATAATACCCAATATCTTGTTTGTAAAAAAAGTAAAAAAAAAAAAAGAGAGACACTTTTGTTTTTGGTCATAAATTTACTAGTCATTATACTGTACTCTATAAAAGCATTGTCACAAAGTTTCATCTCTCTTTATACATAGTGTTTATCAGTTGAATTAAAAATTCACTAAAATTTATCAATTCAAACCAAAAATGTTCGTCAATCTTCACATAAAAGTTTATCACGTTGAATACAAAAATTCATAATCGTAACACACATATTTATCAACATACATAAGTTTATCAATTTATGCTTAAAAATTCACTTGTGTGTATGTAATAATTTGCTTAAATTTACAAGAATGTTTATATAACTAAGCATTTAGGGATAGTTATATGAATAAATCCCGCTTTTACATTCTAACTCAATTGAAAAAAAAAACACAATTCATTAGTAACTTATACACAAAATCATACAAAATCATGTATTGGATTAGCAAAAGGAAAATTTGCCCATACATTAAAAGTATAACAAACTTTAAAAATCCAAACTTGCAAATATGTTTCATGTTTATATATATGTTTGATAAGCACAACATGCTAACTCATAGCTTATTTAGAAAGCTTATAAGCTTCTTATACTCAAATAAGTCTAGATTATTGGACGAGATTTAAAAAAGTTGGGGTTTATCTCATATACTACAGGTTAGAAGTGTTTCAAATGAACTCATTGAGCCTTTTATTTTTATTCTCTTTTAACTTTTTTTTTTGTTAAATTACACTGTTTCAAGTCATTAGGTATTCAATTTTTTATCACGTTATTTGTATCCTAGGTTTTTACATAAATATTTAGACCTAATTTAGTTTTTTATAATTATTAAAAACTAGCATATATATATATATATATATATATATATATATATATATATATATATATATTCAACGAGATTGGTAATAAAAACAATTAAAACATTTCTTAAAATAATCAATGCTAAATAAGAATTAATAGGAAAATACTTGTATAAAAACCGATCTCGAAAAATGAGACCATTTTTACTAGACCCTTTTGATTGACCCCTCTAACCTGCTCCACTCCGATCCACCCGCCCATGATAATACCAATTATATAAAAAAAAACCACGAATATACCATCAGCCCCACATCTTCTTTCTTTCCCTCTCACACTCACAAAGAGACCCGCCGGGCACTATACTTCAGCTGTTGGCACCATCCATTGGCTGCGGAAATTAAAAAAATATCATGTTGAATCATCTTGGACCCCTCGTTCTAATTTCTTAAATGGATTTACGATCTAATGATCCGATTACCGTAGATTTGGAGTCAAGATTTACAACTTATCAACTTTGACCTCCAATCTACGAAGATTCACCGTGCCAAATTTATATCGGCAACCACTGCTCAACTGCTCCCATTGCAATTTACAATTTCTTTGGTTTATATATTTAAAACGGTGTCAAAATCAGTACCAGATGCGGTATGACTTTTTTTTTTCTCGTCTCATCTACATCTCTTCTAGCTTGTTACGGCTTCGATGAAAGCAGGCGTTCCATCTTTTATTGTTGGCCAATTTCTTTGTTTAGTGATGGTGTAAGAGTTCATGAGCGTGTTTATTTATGTTTTTGATTTAATGTTTGCTGCTAATATTTTTGTTAGTGGATGGTGGGATTGCTTGTGAATTGTGATGTTGTGGGGAATATCTAATTACATGTTGAAGAAAGTACACCATCCAAAGCAAGAAAAGATAAAAAAAATCTAAGAATTTAAAACAAAGTCACGGGGGTTCCACTACCTACAAATCCACCTATTTTTTTTGGTGGAAATCTATTAAATAATCAATTTGGTTGGGAGGTGGCCGGTCCATTAAGGATCTCCCCGTTGCGATTCCCATTGGTAGCAAGAAAAGAAGGGGCGTCGTCAGGTCTTGAGCTTGTGAACGTAAGCCTAATCTCCGTTTTGGCTGAGGGTGAGGGGCGTGGGTTTGGGGCTTGGGGTCATGCAGTAGCTGTTTGAAAAAATTCAGAGTTGAGAAGATTGTATGGTTTAGTTGGGCAATCAAGTTGAGTTAAATTTATATCGTTTTACAACATTAAATCATTTGGCTCATTTAAATTACAGAATGCTTTCACAGTGAATAGCTAATACTTGTTTATAGATGTGTATTCGATTCTTCTTCTTAGAAGTTGTGTGTACCCCCTTGGCCTGACCAAGTACTTGTTCGATTATTCTCCTTGTCATTATATTTACTACACACACACACACACACACACACACACACACACACACACACACACACACACACACACACACACACACACCAACACATATATATCACATATATATATATATATATATATATATATATTATACTATATTAAATTTATTATATATATTTTATATATATATACTTATTATAATTCTTATATATATACCCTGTATTGTTAATTCACTGGCATAGACCATATGATTACCTGCAAAACCTAAATATTCCCCGTGATGAACATATTGTCGATTTTAATTTTAAACTTTGTTTTTGGGCTTGCAGAAGTAATGGGTTCTTCTGGGATCTATTAAATTTTCTTGACATCTTAATAAATGACACATGATGCAACAAGTAAGAACAATGGCATCATTAGTCAACTTTCTACAATTGATAATAATTATGACTTGATTAGTCAACTGACGGACGAAATCCTGACTTCAATCATTGGTCGTTTGTGTACCAAAGAAGCTGTTAGGACAAACATTTTGCCGAACAGGTGGCGGAGCCTTTATAAATTTATCCCCGAGATATAACTTGGGTGTTAGTGGCTTATTCGACCTTGTTCTTATCCTTGAATTCACAAATTGTACATGTTCATTAATGGAGTGATAGATTCCTGAAGCTCATTCTGATTTTAAGATTCGTTCTCTCAAACTCTGATGTTGTTCGATGGAATCATGCACATATCAATTTGAAAGAATATTTGCTCTATGGGAATATTAAGCATCAAAAGACTTTTTCTCAACTTAAACTTCAAATATTGTATATTAAATTGGGAATTTTTTTTACCCCTCAATGTATGTTATTTTTTACACTTTGCCCCCCAAAGTATTTTTTGTTCCACTGTACCCTCTGATGTACAATAGTTTTCGACGTTGCCCCCTAAACTTTATTTCCGGTAGAATATTTCTTCTACATTCCATCGACGGGCAGTTGGGGGCAAAGTGCAAGAATCTTATAGTTTAGGGGGTAAAGTGCAAAAAAACTTAAAGTTTGGGGGGCAAAGTGCAAAAATCTTATAATTTGGATGAAAAATTAAAATAATATTAATATTGAGTTTTTATGTAAAATTATTATTTTTATTAAAAAATTGAATTTATATCTCTTATATATATATAATTGTGAAATGATATCATAGTAATTAGTAATATAGTTAAAAAGATATAATTAAAAAACTATCTTATAATATAAATATAATTGCACTTGGACGCAAATAGTAATGTCATTTTTACACTTTTCTCTAAGTAATATGGTGATACAATCTTGTATAACAATGTACTCGTGATTAAAATAGTATTTAATCACACTTTTTATAGAAATAATAATATCGAATGATAATTTTAATTTTCGTATCATCATATTATAACTCACATATACGAAATACACCTTTATTCTATTTTATCAATCATATTACATAATAATATATTATTATATTATTTAGCCTAAATATTTACATAATAATTAGTCATTTGTTTCATATTTAATAATAGAGATTTTTTTTTACCTCCTGAATTATGACCATTTTGACACTTCGCCTCCTAAACTTTTTTTTCGTGCAAATTACCTCCTAAACTGTACGAGTTTTGCACTTAACCTCCTGAACTCCCATTTTTGGTGGAACTTTTGATCGGAGCTCACTCATGTGACATGCACGCTTACATATAAGGGGTAAAACGACTTTCCATCTCTTACTTATGACTCCTGCTCAAAACAATGGCACTGGAGCACCCGTGTGACCTGTTAAGATAATGTTCACATTAATATATGTATACACGTATGATTTGGAATCTACGTAGTGCTCACGTGCCATTATTTTGAGCGGGAGTCATAAGGAGAAGATGGAAAGTCGATTTTACCCCTTATATGTTAGCGTGCATGTCACAGAGTGAGATTCAGCTAGAATTTCCACCAAAAATCGGAGTTCAGGAGGTTAAGTGCAAAATTAGTACAGTTTAGGAGGTAATTTGCAGGAAAAAGAAGTTTAGGAGGCAAAGTGTAAAAATGGCCATAGTTCAGGAGGTAAAAGATATTTTTCTCTTAATAATATAAAAGATGTATTGACAATATTTATATTTAGAAAATTATAAATATTAATTGGAAATTTAAGGGGGGGTATTGGAATTGTATTGAAAACTTTATGTGTGTGTGTGCATAAGATAAAAACTCTATATCTTTTTCAAATATAAAAATCTAAGACAAAAACTCAATATTTACTTTTTTTAATTTGCCCCCCAAACTTTAAGTTTTTTTGCACTTTACCCCCCAACTGCCCGTCGATGGAATCTAGAAGGAATATTCTGTCAGAAATAAAGTTTAGGGGGCAACGTCAAAAATTATTTTATATCAGGGGGCAAAGTGGAACAAAAAATATTTTGGGGGGCAAAGTGTAAATACAACATACACTGGGGGGGAAAAATTTCCTATTAAATTTAATAAGTTATCATAAAATATGTGATACTTTAACTATGTTTTGTGATACATGATCAACCTTTTGCGATACTTTAATGACCTAATTGTAATAGCATAGATTTTTTTATATAAGTTACGGCGCTTTTATTAAAAAATGAGAAAAGCGTCCGAGTACATAACAAACAATGAAAAAGAAACTAGCGCTTCATAAGAATTGTAATAGCATAGATGTAAAAATAGATATTATATTATAGAAAAATATGTGTGATACTTTAACTATAGTTTGTAATATTTTAATAGCTTTTCTATGATACTTTAGTTTTCGTAAAAATGTGATGAAAACTAAAAATATAATATATTTTAGTTTTAGGACAAGCATTTTGTCGAACAGGTGGCGAAGCCTTTATAAATTTGTCCTCGAGATATAACTTGGGTATTAGTGGCTTATTCGGCCTTGTCCTTATCCTTGAATTCACAACTTGTACATGGTCATTAATGAGATGATAGATTCCCGAGGGCTCATTTCGATTTTAAGATTTGTTCTCTCAAACTCTGATGTTGTTCGATGGAATCATGCACAAATCGTTTGAGAATATCATTTGTTCTCTGGGATTATTATGCATCGGAAGAATTTTTCTCAGCTTAAACTTCAAATATTGTATATTAAATGTAATAAGGTATCATAAAATATGTGATACTTTAACTATGTTTTGTTAAACATGATCAACCTTCTGCAATACCTTAATTACCTAAGTGTAATAACATAGATGTAAAATGAAATTAAATTATAGAAAAATATATGTGATACTTTAACTATATAATGCAATATTTTAATAACTTTTCTATGATACTTTAGGTTTTGTAAAAAATATGATGAAAAAGTAAAATTATAATATATTTTACTTTTACTTGAATTTAGAATACATTTAGTTGAATATCTGATACTTTAAAGTAAACATGTAATACTTTAAACTGAAGGAAAAAGACTTAAAGTATCTTATATCTCGGTAAAAGTATCATATTTATATTTTACACTACTTTCAGTAAAAATATCATAATACTTGCTTAATGTATCACACGCCATAGTAAAAGTATAACTAAATAATTGTTATGAGAGTGATTTCCTATTTTCTCGCTATGTTCAGTAAAAGTATCACAAATTTAGCTCAATGTATCACAGTAACTACTGAAAGTATCACTAAATCTATGAATCACATTGAAGATAAATAAAATTCGTCAAAAAAATGTAGTCGGCCAAATTATTATGGTAAAAAACAAAAAAAAAAGACACAATTTCGATTACAATTGATGAGTATAAACTTCATTGAAATCATTATACTTTTCAATATTTGTAGCTACAAGATTGCAAGTTGACTTTCTTCCAATAGAAGTTATATTATTCTCAATAAAAGAATATCGAGCTAAAGTATCACAAGACCCAATAAAGGTATCACAATTTCATCTAAAAGTATCTTAATTTTGGAAATAACTACAGTGCCATTAAAGCACCATGCCCCTCACCCCCTGCATTTATAGTCATTGATCGTTTAATATAAAAAGCCTAAATTTGGTCTAATAGTATCTATTAAGTGAAGAATAGTATCGCAAAGGAATCGTAGAAGTTCCCCTTAATTTTAGGTATCAAATAATTAAATTAAACTATCGTTGTATATATAAAAGTGTTTCAAATTATAGTAGAAATGTCACTGTTTCATTTAAAAGTATCATAATTAGAGGTACAATTGTGCATGTAATAAAAGTAGTACAAATTACAGTAAATTATCACAAATAACTAAAAGTGTCATAACTTTAGTCAAATAATACAAAACATAGTTAATGAATCAAATGTTCCTTTTATCTATGTTTTTAACCCAATGTAGTTAAATATTACAAAATTTAATTAAAATACTAGAAATATAGTTAAAGTATCACAAATTTGTGGAACTTATTTTCTAGTTTTGCATGTATATTTCTTTTTGCAATAAGTTCTTAATGTATCACAAAATGTTGTAAAAGTCTCACAAAATATAGAATATCAGAGGTATTGAACCAATTACCTGAGGTGTTTGATTGACTCCCAACACATTACATGGACTGAGAACTTTTCTATCACATACATATCATTCTGACACGAAGCTGATCATTGAACAGAGGTCGGGCTTTGGAGATCAACATGAATTATGTACCTAAAATTGATGTGGTTTTATGCCTCATGGTGAAGAAGAGCAGTCGGTCGGAGCTGCAACTAATGGGAAAATAGGGGCTAACGATGTGTGCGCATTCTTCTTCTTATTGATAATTTTGATTATTATTATTATTTAATTATAATTATTATTATAGATATATTAAGAATTACAGTAAAAATATCACAAATCTAGTTAAAAAGAATCATTATTTGAGTTAAAAGTATTACAATTTTACGTGAAAATATTGTATATTATACTTCTATGTACAATATCAAGAATTATTTTAAAAAATATCAAATATTTATTTTTGACAAATATCTTGTAATTTACTTATATTTTATTTTAAAATTCTAAGAATAAGTTATTTTAACTTCTATTGTAAATATTATTTAGATTATTTTCGCAATTAAGTTTTTTGTAACTAACACTATCTTATAAGTAATATGTCTTTTAATTAATATAATTAATTTACTCTTTTTAATATATGGATTTTTATAGTTTTATATTAGAAGAATAAAAAGAAATTATTGAACTAGACAAAATATAATACAAAAAAAAAATTATGAAAAGTTTAATAAATAAAAAGATTATGTTAGGCAAAATATAATAAAAGAAAATATATTAATTTAGGTATATATTATAATTTCTCTACTTTATATTTTAGTAAGTCTCCAAATCTCAAAAATTCGTCAAGTAAGCATCGAACTACAAGAAAATTACACATCAACCCAAAGCTTCCTAAGCACACACATTGAATAAGAGTCTTTTCGTTTAGTATATAGGCAAGATATGCATTAATTCAAAGCTTTCTCTTTTATTTAGCCTTGTCTTGTTTTCAAACATTTGCACTTTACATTTCTTCATGAGTTTGTTGCACGTCTTTATTGACACCTTCTAACACGATCCATCTCATCTCTTCTAACTTCATAGAGAATTAATCCAAACTCCTATTTTCTAATTTAATATCTCATTTCTTGTATGCACCATCTTTGATCATCATAAAAATCGTGATTGAAGGCAAGTGTTAGAATGAATGAAGAATAACTTCTTAACTCTTGTGATATTCAACCTATTTCTTTTAATTTTAAGTATATAAGAGTATGTGCTCCAACTTCTCTCTGCAGATGAACGAGTGATAGGTTGATATAAATTTATCACATCAACTTCTTGTAATTTAGGGAGTTTCAAAACCATAGGTGTTCCCTTATTATTTTAACACCGCAAGTGTACACGTTATCAAATGCAGTAGCAATGACGATTGTCGCATTACATAGAGACTAGTTATTTAGAATAAGTACCTCGACTTTAGTAGATATGATATTATGTAGAAAGTGTATAAAGATGAATTAATTAAACTCAAAGCAAAATATAACATAGAATAAACTAAATGAACAAAGGAGAAAGTAAGGGATGACAATGATTCTAAATGATAACTTCGTTTGACAACTCTTTAATTTATGATAAATAACGTCTAATGATGTTTATCCCACAAAGTTTCATGAAAGTCATCTAACATCCTTATTAGATAAGGTAGAATTGTATACTTAATTACCCATGTATTGACATTTTAGCAATCACTGTCATGTAATTTGGTTGGAAAAGGCTCACAGCCTCACAGGATTATAAAAGCTTCCATCAAATAATTGTACGTCCTTTTAGTTCCATATTCGAATTATCTACATGGAATTATATTTACATCTACTATCATTTCTTCCACTATCATATCGATTCAATATTTCAAAAACATGTAAAACATTGATTAATCGCTAAACATGCACAAACCAAGATATTCAAATAGGAAATAAATACAAAAAAAAAAACATTAATATCATTAAACGAGATTCATCAATCTACACCTATATGTCTAAAATCAAAGTGATTTAGATGAACATAGTTATAATAAAACACATAATAGTTGTATAACTCATGATCAAACTAAAATAAAGTACGAAAATAGAGAAGAAAAATCGCCATGAGTTGAAGGACTTGTCTTGGTCTTCATTGTCTCGTCCCATGGATGGATGGATGGACCGTCTGATTCCTCCTTGCTCCCAGGGCTCCAAGTATCTTCTATCATTTATATCCTTCTATCTATCTCTCTATGTTTGGACATGTGTAGGGTATATATAAAACTCCCAAACCCTAATTTGACCTACAGTAGATGTTAATATCTTTGTTGCCATGACACCCGACCATAACTTCGGGCGCCCGCTCAGGTGTTCTCTCTATCATACGTTGTCTTGACACACCTGGCTCGCACTCGACCAAAATCTCAGGTCTGGGATTGGGTCATCATTTATGTCCCATTTTTCACGCCATACCCTAGCTCAGGTGCCATCTTGAGTGCACCTGTTCAGGGGTCGAGTGCTCCTCATTTACTTCCAATTTTGACATTTTTCCTTCCTTCTTTCATTCTTGTGCATCCTTTGGTCGTCTCACTTGAGTTTTCCAATACTCTTGCTCCAAATAGACTTAAAAACCTATAACTTTAGACTTGGAAAAATGGAAATAGAATTGGGTTCAAAATCGTAACCGTAGTGAATGGTTTTGCAATCGAAACTGTAACCGGCTTGATTCCAGTTGTTTTTCCAAGCTTTAAAAAACCATGGAACCGATAGTTTCGCAACCATAAGCAGAACTGGATGGAACCATCAGTTAGAACTGGCAATTCCTTTAGTGTTTAGTGTTTATATATATATATATAGGGTGAGATCTTGTGGGAAACAGCTCCTAAGTGAGAACTTATAACCAATCTCAGCCATTAAAAATTATTGATCCAATGACCAATGAAAGTATATAGGGTAAATTGTACTTATTTCCATGTCTGACTTATATGGTAAATTGAAGGGTGTCATAGCCATTTCATTTCCCCCAAATTCGAGATTGAGATTTTTTTTTCGCCATTTTCATTCCTTCCCAGCACTCTCATTTCACCAAATTGGACGACAGAAAACTTCCCCCAAATTTGAGATTGAGAAATTTCCTGCCGTTTTCATTCCTTCCCGGCTCTCTCATTTCACCAACTGGCGTTGGATAGTCCGGCGAACCCAAAGATGCAACCCAGGCCAGAGACGGTGAGGAGAACGCCGGGGCAGCATGTGAGGTAGCCGTAGGCGGAGGCAGCGTATCCTGCCGACTGCTCGTTGTGGAAGGCGATGAACCGGACGCCGAAGGCCACCACTCGGTTGGTCCAGGGTGTACTAATAAACCTAGAACTAAAGGTGAGTTCAGAGGGTTTCTTGGTCTCTGTTGCTCAGTTCGATTAAGTTGTTTTGTATTCCAGTTTTGCTAAACAATAGGTTCAGTGATGCTAAGACAAATTTGTAAGGCTTTATAAAAATCCAGTTGCTTATTTAAGATTCCATTTATGCTGATATAAGTATTTCTTCTTGAATTTAGTATTGTCGTTTTTAAATGATTGACAGCATATATTGAGTTCTTTTTAAGGTCTCAGTGGTGCTAATTTCATACCTGTATATTGCTTATAATAGTGTACCTCAGTGCTCGTTTTGGTTGTATATCTAGCCATCGGGAACTGTTTAGTAATATTATTATTTTTGTTGACGGAATCATTCGAGTGCAGCGTTGCTATGTTAATTTGAATGTTGCTGTCAGGAATTTAATTCTAAAATTATGATTATTGTGTACTAAAAGTTAGTTAGTTAGTTTTTTTTTTTCTTTTTGCAGTTGTTGAATTTCCTAGTTTTTAATTCATATTTGCTGGTTGCCTTTTAGTTTAACCTCTAGACTTTGTTTAACCATCATCTGCTTCCGTTTACATAGTGTGGTGCTAAGATTATTGTCTTTTGATGCTAAAAGCTGATATAGTGCTTTTTTTATGATTTTAATAATATTGATAGTGTGATTTGGTGTTAATTTAGCATGTATATGATGCTAAGTTTAGTTTATTTTTGTGCTAATAATAGTAGCATGGCTATGCTAAAGAAACTAGGTAGCATTTTAGATTGGACTATCAATTGATGCTAGCTAATATTCCTGTTAATTGATGCTAGCTAATTGGACAATGATGCTAATAGAATAAACTGGTGTCGCTAAGATACTACATGTAATGTATTAATTTAGGGTTCCTCACTTTGAATTTTTGCTGGGCTATTTTTGGTGTAAGATTGTAGGTATTGTTTGCTAATTTTATGGATTAGTGATGCTAATGTGTGATTCAAAAGTTGCTAAAAAACTATACTTTTAAATACTTGCCACTTTGGTGTTTTTAAATACTATATTCAAAAGTTAGATATTACTAACTGCATTGCTCCCTTGTTAAAGGTTCCCTGTCTATTATGTTGCTAATTGTACTTTCATATGTTTGCTATGTGATGCATATGAAAGCAATCTAATGCCTTGTACATGATCAACTTCTAGGTTATTCATGATCGATTTGGAATTCTTGAGTGTCTAATTACCACAACCGACTCCATCACAAGTAAGTTTTGTTCTTTTATTTTATATTTTGAAACCGCGATGCTCTTAATGGTGTATAATTCTGTTATCTAGTTACCCAGATGACGCTTGATGGATCATCTCCACCGTCTGAGAATTTGACAAGTGAAAGAACCTCTCTTATAATATCATTCCAAGTTTAACTGAAGCTGATGAGGTATTTGGTTCCTAAAAGCAGTGTATACTTTTATATCTTTCAGTTTGATGATGAATAGAAGTTTGAATTTGGTAGTGACACTTCTCCACTGCATTTAACTTGATTAACCCTTATTTCTGATTTCTATAAATTCAATCCGCTTCTTGTTTGAAGGTTGTTGGAAAGGTTCTTCCAGCTCTACAAGGGATTCTTAAGAAAAAGGCATTCCATACATACAATGCTAATTTTTCAAAAGTTGAACTCATGCTGACCTTATAGAAGGAAGCGTCGTATGATGAGATCAAATCTGCCATCATGTAAGGTTTACGGTGAATTTAGCCCTCCATGATGTATGCGTTAATTGATGTTTCGTCACTTACAGGGATGAGTGTGTCGGAAAGTTGCAGAGGATTGTAGGGTACATGGACAATGATGTTGTACTGACTGATCATTTTGGGGACAGCAGGTGATCTTACATTTGTTTTTTTTATTCCTTTCACTTTCCATCCTTTACGCTTTCATTCTTAATATTATTGACAGTTTGTTTGACATATGGCAATGGATTCTTGGAGTTTTATTTGGTTTTGCATTTCGAGAACACATAATGAATGCTTACCAAATCTTGTGCATCCAGGTCGTGTATCTTTGATGCTAAGGCTGGAGTTGCTTTGAGCAAAAACGTTGTGAAACTCGTTACATGGTACAACAGTAATCAATTGGGCTATTGGTAATTTCCATACATCCTTTAACATGTTCCTTACCATATCTGTTCTGTGACTCTTATCCACACCTGACTTTTTTCTTTTCATTTTGCAGTACTCGGGTAATCGACTTGGTTCAGTTCTCAAGTAATGGATGAAAGCTGGCTTCTATTTCTACTTGTGATGTGGATGATCTGTTTATGAGTAAAACAATCTATTGTGTCATACTACCACTAGACTCACTGGGAAATTTTATTGCATTGTATGTTGTATGAATCGATTTTGTTTAATTACTTGACGTGTCTCTACTCAAACTTGTTAGGTTAGTTTTGGGGAGAAATGTTGCCACTTGAAAGGAATCAGAATTTACAGATTCTCCTCCTTTGACGGAAGAATAGCACCAAAGGCTGAATGACAATCAAGCCTTTTTAGGTTTTGAATGTCATTTCTTTGTTAGTATTGTATGTTAATTGCCTTTTTACTGCCAACTATAATACTAATTTTCTTACAAGTGTGTAATTTTTTAATGCAAGCAAGAAATTGCAACGAGTTCTTGTTCTGGTCTTATGATCTTGACAAAAGGGTTAATTACGGGTTTTTTTTCTTCTTTAAGTTTAGTGTTACATAACCAAAAAAAAAAAGCATATAGAATGAAAAATTACTTCAGATAAAACGGGTATAAGAATAATTATTTATTATCGTTTAAAGAAAATTAAAAATAATTCTACAACTTCTCACTGAACTAATTATAACCACTGAAATCATTAAGAAAAAAGTTCAACTAAATTAGAGTACTTAGTATTTTGTTCTTGGGTGGTCTAAATTTGATTAGACATGAGCTGGAAAGCAGCAACAAAGATCATCTGTAGACATAGTACGTGAGAAAAATAAGCAGACATTTAGTCAATTCCATTGCAACTTCTGATTGACACAAAATATTAAAAGATTAATTGATATCAAAACAATAATTAAGTGGAGAAATAGTACGTGATGTATTTATAATGGTCTTCTCATTTATAAGTATAATTGTTGTTATAGTAAATGGTATGTGATGAAATTATCAGGATTAGGAGAATATGGTTCATTAATCAATCGTTGGGATTAAATTCTACACGATCTGCAAATATCTTTGATGCGATTATTATTAATTGTTGATAATTAATGGAATCACATCAATCGTTTTAAGCTTTAATAGCCTTCACCCAATGATTAGGAAAAATTGATTAATTACGTGTTATTAGGGATGGCAATGGGGCGGGCAGAGCGGGTACGCCTACCTCCGCCCCCGTCCCCGCTTGAAAAAGTCATCCCCATCCCCGCTCCGCCCCCACTTCAAACTAAGCGGGTATCCCCGCCCCCCCCCGCGGGTATATTAGTTGCCCCCGCCCCCACCCGCAATACCCAATCACCCGCCTCCGTCCGTATACCCGGTTCGTACGTTTGTACCCGCTTGTACCCGTCTACATTTTATCACTTAAAACACTAAAAAAAAAATTATAGAACTTGATTTTTAGGTCTATTTAAATATAAAAAAATAAAATTATAATAAAATTCAAATAGCATAACAAACATTTAGTTTATTACATTTAAAAATGGTTCAAAATATAAAAATAATAATTAAATAAATAATATATGCAGGTTTGAAACGGGTCTCAAACAGGGACGGGTACCCGGCGGGGGGAACCTTATCCCCATCCCCGTACCCGCCCCCGCAAAAACCCGCAATATCATACCCGCCCCCATCCCCATCCCCGCTTAAAGCGGGTAATCCCCATCCCCGTCGGGGCGGGGGCTGGCGGGTCCCCGTTTCCAACCTGATTTATTGCCATCCCTACGTGTTATTTTAGGATAGTATGAATATATGCACAAACCACCACACACCACACACACACACACACACACACACACACACACACACACACACACATATATATATACACTTCTCTATTAATATAGATTATATTTATTATATAAATAATTCGATTGATCTTGCCCATATAAAAAATCTAGTCTAGGGGATCATAAGGGTTCTTAGTTCCCGCATAGAGGATTGGTTCCCACGAATTTTTCTATAGAAACAGATAGGGCTCCATAAAGGAGCCCTATTCTGGTTCTATAGAAGAACCGCCCATCCCACATGATCCAATATATATATATATATATATATAGTGTATTATATCTATAAATAATATAATAAATTATATATAGTTATATATATATATATTTATTTATTTATTTATATAAGATTAAATAATGTAGGGAACAGGAGATTTCGGAACCGTGACCAGGCCTATATCGCTTTACTATGAAAAATAACAAAAAAGAGAAAAATGTAATATTTTCCAATGAACTAAGAACACAAGGAAAACCACATGAAAAGTATATGTTTAACCTACAATATGTTATGAAATATACTCTTAAATACATGTAATTTTGCTTGTGAACACTACCCCAAACTTAAAAACATTGGTAGTGCTAACCAATACACTCTAAATATAAAAATCGCCTCAAGCAAAAGAGATTAAAAATCATGGAAAATCATGCAACTCTCAATCAAAAACCAAGTTGCTTAGCATACGACCTAATGAATCTTTCAAAATCCAAAAGAGTGCTGCCAAATTCATAGACAATATTGTTCACTATCCTCACAATATATATATGGAATTTTGCTCGTCACTCGTATATATGGACGTGTAGACGCTCAAATCAATTATGCACTAACCCCGTAAGCTTGAAAATTATCTTAGATCACTACTAATTCCATTGACACATGCACACAGAATATGAACAAAAGAAGTCTTTTATTTGGTTGTAATGTAGACCCTGGGGTAAGATAGATAAATTTGGATAAAGTGACTTTATACTCAACATATAAAAATTAAAACTCACATGAAAATTAGCATTACCTTCAATAAAATACTTGAAGCTTCTAAATATCAAATTACATCATAACCGTCACATCAACACAAAACCAAAATAAAATCAACAACCTTTATAATTTAGGCATATCAACCAATCCTATAGTCAAAGTCACTTATTGTTATTTGATTATTAATTTTATCAATTTTGTTATTTTTCTCTCTTGAGATCTTTGAAACTTATTTTTATTCACAGATCAACGACATAAAAATTCTCCCAACACCGTTCTGAATCAATAAAATATAAGAATTACATATCACAATGAATCATGCTATGCACCGAGTTTGCTGGAAGACGGTAGAGATTATATCGATTGAATAACCAAAGTAAGTGAGTAGACATCTGCTCAATCTCTTAGGGGCCTTTTATGTTGCTTTTGTAGGCTAATAATTGTTGTAAATTGGATTAATTCTAATTAAATGGTACAGCGATAATTCATGTTAATAAATTGTATAGGATTATTCTACGTGTCGTGTAGATAATCGTAGCATTTTGAATTTCTCAAATCCATTTATTGGTGAGTGAGAAATGATGCTTGAAAGTTGAACGGTTTACTTTATTGTTTTTTCGGTTATCCCACATTGAATGTTAGTCAATGTAGAAGAGAGTTTAAAAATGATTACATTTTTTTAATGTACATCAAGTGAGCCAAAGAGTGTTGTGGGCTTTGTGTAAACAAAGTTCACGCGGGCTCTTGGACTTGGGTTCGCCAGTCCGCCTTCGGCGAAGCCGAGAGGATCCGAGCCCGAGCCCGGCCCCGGCTCCGGGCCGGGTCTTGGGTCTTGGGCAATTGGTCCGTGTGGGGTTCGGGTTCTGGTTCTGGTTCAACCATGGTTTCTTTTTTGAACCTACACGCACCTGAAAAGCTCTGACCGTTACGAAGGTCAAAAGTCTGACGTTTCCAAACTTTTGAATTCGAACTTGCAATGTATTTGCACGATGAACCAGTCCGAAGTGATGATGTCAAACGGTTTCAAGATAAACGAGTGCGACAAGTGGTGGTCTACATTAAGAATACTAATGACAAATTTGTTATAGTATGTCTTTATGTAGATGATATGTT
>BMAC01000625.1:132846-161238 GCA_014905375.1 Phtheirospermum japonicum | reverse complement strand
CGAGTCGTGTCTCTCGAGGATAGATATAATCGGCGTTAAGTGTTTTCAATTAATCTCTTATTATTCTTAATTAAACTAATCTAATCTAAGAAAGCATTAATCATTGGTTTAGTTTTGAGTTGTAATCACTAAACTTGAGTTGAAAAGAGAGTTTGAAAAACATTGAGGCGAGGAGAAAGGAATTTAAAACTTGCTTGAAAACAATTAGTCTTAATCACTTAAATTTAACCTAATTATTAACCTTAATTAAATTGAAGCTATTACCTAGAAAAGCTTGTAAATTTAAAAGCTAAAAAGGAGGGAAAGTCAAACTTAAATTCAAAAGAAGTCAAAAGCATTTAATAGGTAAAAGTCAAATGTTTTAAAAAGGAAAGCTACTAATAACTTTCAAGACTCCAATGTTTGTTTGAACAAAAAGAGTAAAAAGCTTCAAAACCAAGCATCAATGGAGTTTTTACTACATGAAGAAAACCAAGCTAGAAGTTGAAGTGTGAATTTGAGAAGCATGGGGAAAACAACTCTACTAAATTTAATAACCAACACAAAGTAAATGCAACAACACAAGAACAACACCAAATAAGGAAAAGTTTACTACCAATATTGCATTCCAACCAAAAGCTTCAAATGTAGAGTACAATCTTCAAAACACCAAGAGCAACTTCATAAAATAAAATCCACAAATGAGAGAAATGTCACCTTCTCCAACACTTATGGATAACTACTAACTAGCTAATTAACTAAGCTAAATTAAACTAGCTAACTAAGGATTATATCTAGGGTTTGAAATGGAATAGTGAAAATGAGCTTTTGAATAAGGTTCAAAATTAGCCAAGGAAGGATAAGGTTGGTGCGAGAGAGTGCTAGCTTTTTATACAAAAATGCAGGGGTAAAAACGTCAAAAGGGATCAAAAATTCTGCGTGTCAGTCAATCGACTGAGGACCAGTCGATCGACTGAAAAGCCCAAAAACCACAAAACACACTGCCGATCAGTCGATTTCCACGAGGTTCAGTCGATCGACTGGAAGTCAGTCGATCGACAGCAAGTCCAGTCGATCGACTGTCCTGTCAGTCGATCGACTGACAGGCAGTTTTGGCTCATTTTTCTCATTTCTGCTCTAACGTTCGCCGGCTGTCGCTCCTCATTTGCGATGTGTTCCCTTGCTTGCTTGTTCTAATCCGAGTCGAATGGAATGTCCTGAGCGTGCACGGGACCGCTTTGGTCATCCTACGGCCAAAGAGACAAAAACGAGTAGAAATAAACGAAAACCCAATGAAAAACCGCACAAAAGTTACAAAAACCTAAAACTAATAAAATCGGTCAAAACGACTTCTAATACACATAAAAGCAAATAAAACACATACAAGCGCGACACAAAATGGTAACAAAAATACGTACAAAAACATGCAAATCAGGTATCAAAAAGAAAAAGCCATGCAGAAGTGTTTTTGAGCATCATCATGAAAGTTACTGCCAACAACTAAGAGCATTACCATGCTAAGATACATAGATATATAATAACAATAAAAACATATAAAAATCCACACCACTTAGGAATCAAGTTTTTGGTTATTCCTAATTAATCAAGTTTCTTTTATAGCCTGGTATTTAGAAATTTCGATTATATAGACTTAGAAAAATCTACACAATTTTAAGTATATTTTTTGGTCGTTCGTTATATTTTTTTTAGAAATCGACATTTAGTGACAAGACTTGAAATAACTGGTCAGAGCATTTTTGTTTATGAAAATTGACATTAGAAATGATAAGTCGACATTGTTACTACTCAAATAACACAAAAAACAAAATTAATATATATGACATGAAAGGCACTATTAAAATCATCCTTTCACTATGACACGATTATTATTACTCGAGTTAAGTAGGAACAATAGTGATAACATGAAGATATCCAAATATCATCATAAACTTTAAAAAAATAAAGACAAAAAAGATAAATTCAACATTAAATCCACAATTACAATCATCCCTTCAATATGACACGGATTATTATTATTATTACTCCAGTTAAGTAGGAACAATAGTGATAACATGAAGATATCCAAATATCATCATAAACTTTAAAAAAATAAAGACAAAAAAGATAAATTCAACATTAAATCCACAATTACAATCATCCCTTCAATATGACACGGATTATTATTATTATTACTCCAGTTAAGTAGGAACAATAGTTATAACATTAAGATATCCATACCTAATCATAAACTCAAAAAAAAAAAGGAAATAAAGGGAATGCACCCTACTGGAAAAAAGGAAAAAAGAAAAAAGTTTGATGATGTTGAATCTTCCATGGATCGGTTGTTTAATCACCAATTTATTCAATCACTCACTCCACGTTTAGGAATATTTGGAAAAATTAATTTTGAGCATTTAAACAATTGCTCTATAAACTTCTAGATCTTCATGAAGCTCTCCTTCATTGATGTAAATCTTGTTTAAATAAATTTTTTCATCACCATGTTGGTTGATATTGTCTGATTTATTCCATTCTGCCTTCTCAATTAAATCTGCACATTCTTTATCTCATGTCTTCATATATATCCGTGTCTTGAATTTCAACATTTATTTTTTTTTATTCTCGACAAGAAGGGTTCTTATATTAATATATAGAGGTGATTAGATTATTGTCTATTTTATAATTAGATTATATTTTATTCTACGTGGGACACCCATCTCAATTCATGTTTTAATTTTGACATCCTAACTAGGTTTAACCTCGAAAGCACTTTTATAAATTCACTGAACATTCTTTTAATTTATTTAACTTGTAAATCTTACTTGGATACATCTATTTTTGATTGCTCTTATGTTACAATAAATCACTAATAAAATCAGAAGTTATTCTAAAAAAAGAGGGAAAAAAAGTTGTCAAATATTTTATATGAGACCGGTCACATACTATAAGAGCAGTTTTTACCATATCTACCATTTGATCCACTTGCCCTATTTGACCAGGCCCGCTCCGCCCCATACAATAATAATAATATAAAGGAGAAAAAGTCTTAGAAATCAGCCACATCCCCATCACTCTACTCTCTCTCTCTCTCTCTCTCACATATGCTCACAAGCACACATATACAAGCTCCCTGGCCAGCACCTCTCCGACGGCTGTTGTTCATCGGTGGCGAAAATTAAGAAAAAATATGATATAAATTATCTTGGACTCATCGTTCTAAATCTGTAATTGGATTTAAGATTAGATGTTTCAGTCATCTTAGATCTATCTATGATGATTCACTGGGCCAAACTTGAATCGACAACCACCACTCTACTCATTGCATTTCAATCAACGATATTACTAGTTTACATTTTCAAATTTGTGCCAAAATTGGCACTGCTGGTGGTAGGACGTTTTCTTTTCTTGGCCTCCACCCTCTCTTACTATGGCTACATTTTTGCTTATATGTGTATGTGTGTGTTTTTTATTTGGGAGCAATCTGAACGTATGGTCTATTTGACATGGGGTTTGACTGAGATTTGTCATGAATGTGAAAGTTATTGAGACGTTGAAGAAGTGGAGCACCATTTGAAAATCATTTTTTTCTTTCTTTTTCTTATGGTAAATTAAGAAGAATTATAAAAAATTAAAATTTCCTTATCATACCAGGTTAAAGGTGAGAGAGATGTTGAATTAAGAGAGATGTAAGGCAAGGAGGATCAATGAATTTTCAATAATAATTTGATGGAAGTATTTTGGCAGGATGTCTCTTGGGGGAGTGGGGGTCATCCTCTAATCCCATTAGTGAACTAATTTGAACCATTGGTACTACAACCTTTCTTCTTCCGTGAATGTTGCATCGGGCTTTCTATGAGGAAGATTATCGAAATTAGGCCTACAAGCCTCCACCCAATGACCTTTTGAACCGATCTCTATTTTCATTATGGACAAATCACAAAGGATTGCTAAAGTATCACAAATAATTGTTAAAGTATCACATTTATGCTTGTTCAATTTCTACTTGATTACAATTTTTATATAAGTAAGTTTCTGGAAGAATCTTTCCCATTCTTCGGTTATTTTAAATGTGTAATCATACAATTGAGTAACATATGTTATTAACAAAAGTATCACACAAATAACTTTAACATATCACATGTCTCGTTAAAAGTATCGTATTTGTAAATTACAATACTTTCAATCAAAGTATCATAATATCAATTTAAAGTATCACAAATCCCAGTAAAAGTATCACAAAAGATTTTCTTCAAGTGTAAATTTGTATTTTACATTATTTCCAATAAAAGTGTCAGAAAATTAACTTATTATATCACATAAATTACTAAAAGTATAACTAAAAATTATTGACACATCAAAATTACAAACACTTTGTCAAAAATACCGTAAGCCATTTTTTTAAGGTAAAAAAAAGGCACAAGTTCGAGTGTTGTGATGAATGTAAACTTAATTGAAATCAACAAATTCTTCTATATTTTTAGACACAACATTGCAAGTCAACTTTTTTTCCTGTAAAAGTTATATTATTCTTGGTTAAGTATAACAACATCGACCTAAAGTATCATAAGCCTCGATAAAAGTATCACAATATGTTATTAAAATATTACAAAATATAGTTAAAATATCACACGTGTTTTTTATAGTTGATTATTGTTTGTACATCTATTTTCTTGTAATCGGTTATTAAAGTATCGCAAGATTATTACAGCATAACAAACCACATAAGCAACTTGCAGGAAGTAAACAAATCCTTCCGATCAACTATAAATAGCTTTAGCATCTTTTTTTTTTCTTTTTTTTTTTTTTTTGAAAAGGTCTTTATAGAGCTAAGAGAAAGGTTTGAAACCCTGGTACTAGAATGGAATCAGTTTACTGGGCTAAGTTCCATGCCAACATGAGCAGTTTAACATCGAATCGAGCGAGAAATCAAATAGGGGAGCACGCAGTTGTACTGTCATTAATAGGGTAGTTACGGTCACAAATTCTAGTTAAAGTATCACATGTTGTGATATCTAATTTTTATAACTTTTTTTATATAACAGATAGGTAAAGAATCGCATATATAATATGTTTTACTTTTGCTTGAATTTTGTAATACTTTCAATTGAATTTGTGATACTTTAAAAATAAATAGATTGTTAAAATACCACAAAATATAGTTAATTTATCACAATTCACAAGTTTCTAATTTCTATTTTATATCTATGTTTTATTATATATGGTAGTTAATGTATCACAAAATATTGGTAAAACTTTACAAAACATAGTTCAAGTATCATAGATTATTAATATGTGATTTCTATTTTTCCATCTATATATTTTTTAACTCGATACGTTTTAGTATCACAAAGTATTATTAAAGTATCACAAAAATTTTATACCTGCTTTTAAAATAAAACATAATTAAGCAATATTTTTAACTCAAGATATTTAAATATCACAAAATATTATTTAAGTATCACAAATCATAGTTATACCTAATTTAAATTAAAATATAATTAAAGTGCTATCGTACAAATTCATCAGCATTTCCTTAAGGAACGCTCTAACATCGTTGTTTTTTTTTTTCATTTATTATTCAATATAGAAACAAGAAGAAACAAAGTCAAGAAAAGAAGGAAAACACGAAAAAAAAATGTATCATAAAGAAAAAAAAATATAAAACGACAAGTTTCATCTACAACATCTCTTCATCACTACAATATTGAGCATTACAACATAAAGAACAAGAAAACAAAAGTTTCTTAATAACTAATGAGAGTAGCTTTTCAAATTAAAGCTCAAAAGTTTAGAATATCATCAAATTGGTATTTATAACAAGAATTCTTGTAAAGCTAAATCCTTCCGAAGTCATCAAGCACCATTCACTTGGGAAATAACTCGATAACCTTTCTTAAAAAATCACATACATGTAATTCAAAAAGAAATACAACCATTTCTGATGGAACCCTTCTCAGGATTAATGTACATGAATGAGTAATTATCTTCAACATCAATACAATTGCCTACTCCCACTTCATCTATCCAAAAGCAAACATATAAATGTTTTTACATTAAGTAAACAACTGAATATATATTCATAAACTATATTCATATTCATCTAATAATTACTTCTTAGGTTTGTCAAAGTAACGTAAGAAACTGAATCAAACAAACAACATTTGTCAAAGAAGGACAACTGTAACTGTATATTCATCCAGACACAATTGTCAAAGAATGAAACAATTGTATTTACTTTACGTATGATACGGACCAAAATAACCGTACGTGAAACTATGTGGTGAACGTGGCTATTCGTGGAAAGCGACCTCATTTCCTAGGGAGGGTGTACCCCTGGGAGGTGAGCGAGCTGTGATAATTCGAGTGTATGYTTTTGTGAAGAGTAGCGACCTGTAGTATGGGGATGGCTTTTCATACAGGGTCGCGACCTCTTGTAATTTGGGCTGGGTACTTGAGCCCGATTTGTGGATCTAATATATGTGAATCATTATGGGCCTGGTGGGKTGTATGCCCCGGCTTAATTGGGATATCTATGGAGAAGTTTGTTGTTTATGGGAACTTGCCATAAATAAGGAGTCCACATTGAGAGACGATTGTGAGAATCCCGGTATAAATGAAATTCTTATCATGAAAGGTAACCCTAGATGTTGGGATTCTTCTCTTGCCCCTATAAAAGGAGCCTTTGGCTTCTTTCTTGAGGGTTAATGCTTGTTTTACGCATTTTAATTTGAGTGCACCGATATTATTGAGAGAGAAGAAGTGTGTTTTTCGCTTATTAACTTAAGCGTCGGAGGGCCTTAACGGGCTCGAAATCCGGCCCGTTCTAGGCGCTATTTTGCAGGAAAACGAGGTCGCTGTGAAGATTGCGGATTCGTTGGAGGTCGCTGTGTCGCATTTGGAGGCTTTTTAGGTCACTGATCTCTACTTTTGAGGTTAGTACCCCCTTTATTTGGTAGTTCAACTTTTTAGACTCATCAATGTACCTTTAGTGAAGAAGGGCAGTAGTCAGGGTAGATGCGGTTTTGAATTATCATAAAAATTACAGATGGAAGCCTATAATAATTTGCATGACTAGCTAAACAGTTTACATTAGCAATCAAACCACAACCCATAATAAACATTTTAGGATGCAAGCAAAATCAAAATTCTCCAAATTATGCAGTTATCTAGTCCATCAAACAGAAATAACCAATATACCAACCAGATCATAATGTGCCCATGATTCTTTGGGAACAAAGTACTTGATTTTAATCAATCCCAGATTAGACCTTTCCAATTTTCTCACTCTCATAACAAAAAGGTACATGAAAATGCACAAACCCTATATATCAAACAATTTTAAAGAGATCATCACACGTCGAACTATTTACCAATAAGGCAACTCAAAATATGCAATACTCGAAAACAGAATGACAAAAAATCATCGGCATAATCCAAGATGTTGAGATTATACCATCAGACGACACCGATCTCTTGGTGTGCTTCATCTTTTCTAGCTGGACCTTGAATTAGCATTCATGGCGTCCATAAGCAAAATCCAGCTTAAAGTGTGTGTCATCGAAGATTTCAATCTTGAAATTGAAGCAAAATAATAATTATAAATAAATATATTTAATATAATTAGAACTAGAAAGCTTATAAACAGTACCAATAAAAATTGTGCTTTGACGCTTGTACCATGACGGCACAAATCTCACACCGTTTTGAAAAATTAAACCAACGGTATTGGAGAGTGGCCGATTGAAATTTGGCACGGAGAATTGATACAGATCTGCTATAAAATTCGAAAGCATTGTAGCTTTCAACGATTTGCGAATGATCAGGATGTTAGATTGTGATTTTTTCTTCAAATTTAGAACAAGCATGACAAGCGATTCAAATGATGTATGCAATTTAAGTTTCGCCGCAGGTGAATGGCGGTGACGGCTGCAGACGTGTCATCGACGGTGGAGAGAGAGAGAGAGAGAGAAACTTTCATTTTTTAAATATCAATAATTAAAGGCAAAACACTTGTGTTAGGCCAGATTGACGGGTCATGACTCGTTATGCCATCTGATTTGTAAATGATGTATTGGTTTTTATACTTGAAAGTATTGATTTTTCATAACTCTCTGACTCGTACTATGGAGAATTGGTTTTTATATCATGATATATTGGTACTATGATGTATTGGTTTTTTACTATAATGTATTGGTTTTTGTACTATAATGTATTAGTATAAAATCGTTAGGCCATTTGATTTGTAAATGATGTATTGATTTTTGTACTTGAAAGTAATGATTTTTCATAAATCTCTGACCCGTACTATGGAGAATTATTTTTATATCATGATGTATTGGTATTATGATGTATTGATTTTTTACTATAATGCAATAGTTTTTGTACTATAATGTATATTAGTATAAAATTTTGGTCTGACGGATGATCTGTTAGTCCGACCTTACAAGAGTGTTGACTATAATATAATGTGATGGGGGTTGGGCAAGTAAGTTAATGGGATGGACAATGGGATGGACAGGTAGCTGGTGGAGCTCTAACAGGTCGATATAAATAAATCGTAAAAAGTGTTCATCCTATAAGACCGATCTTGCATGAGACCTAACCTAAAAAGTTATTCTCAACCGTTTTTAACTTATATGCTGCAATAAATCGCTTCTTATGCTAACGATTAATCACTTTTACAAAAGCAAGAGTTTCTTCAAAAGCTCCGATAACTCATATCTGACATACAGCATACGCTCCCTGTAAACTTGAAATAGAGTGGAAGTGGTACAAACGTATATTTGGTTCTGATTGAGATAAAAATAGACCCGATGTTAATGGATTGTATGGAGTATAACGAATCGATAGAATCCTCCATGGACCCAACCGTGAAAAAAGAGAGAGACGAGAGAGCACATATCTCCGTACTAAAAGCCTTCAAGACTATTTAGAATCCTCCTTAAACCCAAATTGAACCTTTTTCTTTTCTTTTTTTTTCCCCCTACTCGAGGGTTCATAAAATCAAGTCAACCAGCTAAGCGATGTATAACATCACAAAATTACATATTTTCTGAAATCCCCTTTGGGGGTTTTCTTGTTGACATATACTGAACAAATACCAAAGAATTGCAATTTATAAAATTCATCAATGACGGATAGCCAGATTTGGTTTCAGTAAAAAAAATTTATTTTTATTATTTGAAAAATGGGACATCTAGTTTTTTTTTGTTTTTTCAAGTCATTGTTTATTTTTATCCTCACAGATGATTTCAAAAATTTAACGCAACTAAAAAATTATCATTAAATTGATATACAACATTTTATTTTTTCAAAAAACAAATATATACTTTCATTTATTTACCTATATCGTTCTGTGCCGAAATATAACTCATTCAAAACGCTTTTAAACGAGAAATGTTTCAATCCTAAAAATGCTGAAATGCAACTCAAGAACTTTGACCGGCTGTCACTGTTCATGTGCTGATTTCTTACTAGAATTGAAGGCAATAACTGGTAAGTGGGTGATGGTGGTACCAAAATCCAAAATCACAATGGGAAAACAGGAAATTAACAATCTTAGCACCACTTGATGGCCAGATAGTCAATAAATTATTATTTAGAAAAAGAAAAAAAAAAGAGTTTTGTGTAAAGGTCTAAAGTCATTAGATGCAAGTGTTCCGTGATCACTCTTGAACTTTTCATGGTTACGTTACGTCAAAAGGGATAAAATCTTAGCAATTGAGGGATTAAGAAATTTATAAGATAAAAAGAAATATTCAATGCACAAGTTTGCATGAAGAAATCAGATTATGCAATTATGCAAATAATTACATCTCCATGTAGCTAAATGTTTCGTCACCTTTTTCATATTCGTCATCCAGGCCGTACGATTCCTGGTGATGAGCATCATCTGAAAAGAGAGTTGAAGCTTCCCTTGTTACCCGAGCATTCCAGTCGTTTGCTGCTACCACAGATATTATCTTATCCTTGATGCAGTTCTCAACCACATTCTTTTCATTCTCCGGAGACTGCAGCCCAAGAAGAGAAAGGCAGTCCGCTTGGAAATTGAAGTCATGTGAGGACAAGATCAGGCCCGAAATAGTTTTGGCAAGATCGGGCGCGTATCTGCATATCTGTAAAAAAGAACAAACTATCATGTAAGCATCATGATATTTTCTGGGAAATGAAAAGAAATATCTTAATTCTTACTTAACAACAATTTTCGCAATTTTTACAAATCATGTCAAACATCAGTTCGTGCATGGAATCTAAAAATTGTGCTGCTTAGTGTAGGTAGTTATGCTCAAAACCAATGGTGAACCTAGGGATGTCAATCGGGCCAGCCCACTCAATTTCGGGTCACAATCCAACCGGGTCGTCTTGGGAGGTGAATCTTTGGTCCTAACACTACTTTATCTCGGGCTATCCGGGCCAGTCCATGGGCTTCTTCTAGTTGTTGTCTCAATGAAACTGAAGAACTTTCATATAGGACAGATAAAGACAACACCAAGAAGACAAAGGATTTGGTTGAAGAAAAGCATCAAGAAAAACACAAGTATCTTGATTGCCATGGCTAGATTACAATTACATCATATTTATTGTACCTTCACGGCGCGCTCACTGAGTAAGACTCCTGCATTTTTTTTCTTCAGTTCAGTCAGGGAAAGCTTGACGGCTTTTCTGGTTAGCAATCTGTCGATCCGGTCGCTCTCTGAGCAAGGCAGTGTCGTTACCCTGTGGCTACTAGTTAAGAAAAATGAACACGAGCACTACATATGTATATATGTGCGTGCATCATCAAATGACATTGATTTGGGTAACCAAAAATCCAAATACAAAAGAATATGATTCATACTGTTTTCCAAAAAAATAAATAAATATGAGGATACTGTTTATGATATCTGTGGAGCACGATATCAAGGTGAGAGTAAGGTGGTAAGTTCTCCCACTCTAATAATGTGACACCGTCTAGCTCACCAACACTCTTCAGAACTAACCCATAATTCTTCCAGTTAATGCTGGTCAATGCATCAAGGGATGATTGTGATACTGAGCAAGGTATGAAATCTCTGAAGTATAAGACCTGATGCAGAGATGAAAACTAATTAAAGACAAACCCAGAGATAATATCTGTAGGCTGGAAATGTTTGAGAACACTTGGTTACTGAGAAATAAGGGGATAAGTGATAGGTCCATAGATGATACAGAAACTTCAAGGTAAACATGTTTCTCTTATACTTCAACAAGTCTGACCAATTTGTGATTTTTATATATGTATTTACAGAGAGCCAGTGGCATACTAAATTAACCTCCTTTAATATTCCTTCTGAGCCACTTGTTGATATTCATTTCAAATTTACTGGTTTGACAAGGTTCATGCGTCTTTGAAGGCAAACCATGTTTATCATCAATATCACAAACATCCGTTGGATAAGCATATACACAAAAAACGTACATGAAGAAGCCATTGGCTGATCAGACATCATTGCCAGCTTCACTACAGAACATATACAGTTAAAGTTATTACCATGATTCTTCGTCATTCTTTTTTAACTGGAGAGTGAAGTGAGTTGTTACTAAGGCCATGTTTTTGGCAATAAGCTCAAATTTAGAGATGATTGTGCACAGGCATAACTACTCTTTGAAGTTCTGGGCAGATATAGGGAGGTTGTGGCTTGGAAGTTAGTTTGGCACTTTATGTTGATACCAAATCATGGCAAGGCAAAATTGGATGTCATATAATAGGTGCACAATTTTCAGGTGCCCAGAACAAACCTCTGTTCTTTTCCCATGTAACCTGGAGCAGGTGAGTTGATCAGGCATTGATATTTCACTAATGATAATTACAACTTCCATCACCTGTCTGCCACTTTGTTGGTTTCCTCTGCTACAAGCCATCCCAGTGCCAACTTTGAGATTCTTTCTGAAATTTTCCCCAAGATAAAAATTCAAGTTATGAAACCTGTCCTAGATAAGTGACAATATTGGAAACCTGGCCAGCAAACTTGTAAAACGACCAAGGACCCTATCAAATACGATTTACTAGGAAATGCCCGGAGAAAGATTTAACAGATCACTTCAAAAGAATAATTTGATGTTTGACATTTTCAAAAGAATCAACCTTTTTTCTTTTTTTGACATGCAAAGATAATCTGTTTAATACAGAAAATACTGAATAATCTCTATCCCAAGAAGAAGATTATATCACTAGAACACACCCATCTGAGAAGCAAGAGTGGCAAGCTTCAGTCAGTCTGTTTCCATGCTTGGAAACATAGTCTTCAACCCCCAACTTCAGGTAGTCAATATTTACTGCATGCATAGGTACGGTGAGGCATGGATTTTGCAAAATAATATTCTTAGGTTCTAACTTTCCATTGCCACCAGATTCAACTGTCAGTTCAAGTGCAATCTTCTGGAGAAAATCACAAATAATAAACATGTCAACGGATAATCTAGCATCAGAGTAACCTAAATTAAGGCTATACCGTCAACCATTCAAAGGTGTTTTAAAATACAATATTTAAGGGCCAAATAATGGTCTATCTTAATATTTCCAAAGAATGTACTTCTTGAAGTATGTTAATAAGGGGAAATAGATTGATCTAGACGTGTTGAGCACATGAATTAACTGATTCATAAATTCACTGGTAACTGCACACGACAGTAGTTTGGATGCGCACACACACAATTTGTCTAAGCAGAATTATTATATAAAATAGGGAATTAGAAAAAAAAACTAAAATAGTCAAACTTACAGGCGCTTTCAGAATAAGCATCTGCAAAAAAACACAAGAAATGGATTGAATATCAGCAACAAAGAAATTTGGTCGGCCACCAACAGTTAGTTAGATCCAAAAAATGGATATCAGGTCAGTAATTTAAACAATAGAAACGAGGATTCCAACCTTCTGGACAAATAAAGATAACATTGGTACTATGCCATCAATTTCTTCACACACTGACAATGATACTTCAGTTCCACTGAAAAGAATAAAAAGGAAATAGAACTTGTCAGAATGGTGGTTGCAGAGCAGTTTCTACACTAGTGACCCAAAAGAGGAGGGAGCAAAGTGCCTGAATTTTACACCATTCTTCGTTGCTGAAGTTAGCCTCACCAGTCTTCTTGAGGAAACAACTTCTTTCAAGTCAAGTTTTAAGTGGTGTATTTCTTTATCAGAGATGCCTTCAGATTAGACGAAATGAAATTGATTAAGGATGGAACTGATAGGAGGAATAGTCAAAAGGCTCCAGTTTTGCTTCCTAATAAAACTTAATGATAGATTTCTTTATTATACCCGTAATTCTTAATGCTGTGAAGCAAGTATAGTGCATTCACCATCTTGTATTCCCTACCTGCCTACCTATTTCAGTTTCGAGTACCCTTTGCTTAACGGTCTTTCGAGCTTTTCCGGAGAGTAATAATCCCACCTTACCACCTCATTAATCATATCTAAGGCATTCCCTTAGTTGTTGCCTATGATATTATCAAAAGGCCAATATTATTAATAACAAAGTACAAAACATTTGTCATCAAACTCATCACAAGTCCAGCTCCTTCATTGTAGTCCATGTAAAATGATTGAGAGAAATGCGTCTATATAGACTACCAACCATAATTTGAACGACAACTGAAGGTAAAACATGTCAGTATTTATTTGCATCACGTGAGATGAAATCTGAACAATCAGCAGTGCTTGTCAAAGGATCTATGTTAATGTCATAAGTTTCGTAAGGCAATTTGCTCTTATCGAATGTAAATAAAAGTTTAGCCCTCTGTACTCTTAGTGAGCCTTTCAAACTTTCATACACTGACTGCAATCAACATATAACACTCAGATGTCTAACAAATGAAAAGAAAAAAAAAAAACTATTTGAAATCGGAACTTACTTGTGGTAGCAATGCAAAGAACTCCATCTGCAATTAGGGACACAACTAGTCATACCATCATTGGAACAATGACAAACTATAGTCCAACATTAAAAGCAGGAATAGTAAGAATTATATATCAGTTGGGAACAGCATTGAAGATTAATTAGAAACTCATTGAGACCAGTAAACTATAGTCCAATATTATTTGCAGCTAATTCATTAACAGACACATCATCAAATCAGCAGCCACATTACATCCCTCTTCCCCATTTTATTTTTCTTAAAGATCAACCAAATTAAGAAAAGGATATAGGAAAAAAGTACTACTGAAGGCAGTAGAGAAACATAGCTAGATCTACACAACACACTCATATCTACAAAAATTCAAAGGATTAAATATTGACAACATAGACATTACTCTATTCCTGAACACAATCTACTTGATGAAACATATGTGATACATGAAAAACTTGAATTAGCCGTAAAATCTAAAGTACAAAGCTAATAATAATAATAATAATATATAATAATATGAGTAACCACTAACAATGCAAATGATTGTCTTCAGCGGAATCAGAATAAAGAAGATGATGTACAAGAGTTTCGTATCATGTAATAGGAACTAAATATGATATCTGCATCCCATACCTGACCACCGAAGAATCCAGATTTTTAGCATAGAGTTCAAAGAAGTTGTTCTTTGTTGGGGGAAAAAAATACCTTACTAACAGCTTAATTGGCTTATGACGCCAGCTCCGATTAAGAGAACATTATCATTATGAGTGTGAAAGGTTCTCTTTAAATATGATGAACCTATAATGTAACATAGCTTCCCTTACCCCATTTACTGGCCCAAATAGGATCATTTTGGTATTTCAACACCTGAAATTCCTCCAAAGAGCTTCCAACGCCTGTATCAGAAACTGTTGAAGAGAGAAAATAGAGTTTAATAAAACATCCTATCATTAAGCAATCCACTTCGGTGACTTTTCAATTGCAATTCTATTACACTTGTTACAATCTATGTTTCTTGCAGCTCTTATTATACTATTTCCCATCCAACTAATATCTATATAAGAAAAAGTCACAAAAACTTATCTATTTCCTTTGCTACAACCACTGAAAAGAAAATAATTTAGCTAATTATATCAAAAGTCAAATTCCCATACATCATAACACACACACACACCAAGTTTTCAAAAACTCCATTATTCCGATTGTATATTGCTCAACCACAGTGGACTGCTTTCATTCTACCACATAGGAACCATACTACCTCCTATAAATGATATCAGAGTTGTATAGCGATTCGAATAACTCCTCTTACTATAATCCAAATCATAAATAGAGCTAGCTATACATACCTGATATCCGAAGTAGAGGAGGCGCAGGTTTGAGAGAAACCGATAATCTGCAGAGGTCGTCTAACATGCGGCATCGTTGGAAAGCACACGAAATTAACTGCAGTTCGAAATGGAAAACCAAACAGCTATGTGTGAAACGGTAAATTTCATAACAGCGAAATCCAAGTCGAAGCAAATAAAATTGCAGAAAAATGGAGCTTCCGAAAACCAAACTCGAGAAATAAATTGAGATTTTATAACTCACGAATTTACAAAGCTGTTCCAGGGAATTTATTTCCATTTGTGGAGACAGAAGTGAAATCGTTCCCGCGCCGATGATACAGTGAACAGTGAGTGAGAGGCGGGAGAGCGAGAAAGAGTAGAAATGGGGTGTGATGTGAGAGACCCCGTATGTGACAAAAAGGAAGACACTTGGTCTGCGTTTGTTTGGTGACTTTTGAGCCCATTTTGGACTTTCATTTATAAAAGAACTAGGGGTCTTATTAAATACATAATAATACCTTTTTAATTCAAAATTGTCAAATAATACATACTAGTTTAACACCCCGTATACTACACGGGATTTATAAAAATTAAATATAAGAAATATTTATAAAAATTATAAAGTTTTAAATTTAAAATAAAAAAATTAAAAGAATGTGTATATAAACCCGTGCCTTGTTCAATTTATTAATTATTATAATTATTGATTAATATTATATTTTAATATTCAGATTAAATTTATTAATAATTATATTTGCATACTTATAAAAAATCAAAAGATGTCATATTTTCAATTCGTCTCTAATCTATATTAATTAATTATTATTAACTCATTTTATATTTTCATGTTTACATTAGTTTTGTCAGTAATTATAGTTACATATTTTGAAAATTTTAAAAGGTATCATACTCTCAAGCCTTCTAGCATTGTGTCATTGTCTAATAAATATTAATTAATTATTATATAATTGTATTTTCTTATATTTAGATTGAATTCATTACTAATATTTAGTTACATACCCCAATTGTTGCAAATATATCATAATTTACCTATACAAAATATTTAAGATTTCAAATTTAAATTATTTCAAATTTTATTATAAATACAATTTATTAATTATTTTCATATATAAGTTTTTTGTAATTAAAATTATTTCATATGTAATTTGTCTTTTATTTAAAATAATTAATCTAAATTTTTTTTCTACTAATTATATATGACTTATTTATATTTTTATATTAGGAGTATAAAAGAAAATATTGAATTAGACAAAATATAATAAAAGAAAACTATTAAGTTAGGCTAAATATAATAAAAAAAATATTAAATTAGGCAAGATATAGTAAAAGAAAATATTAAATTAAGTATATAGTAGGCTCGGATGACACATAAGCAAACGAAGCACCAAGATTTTTTATTATCCAAGCGAAACATACGAAGCAGACACATAGATTAGGAGGATTTTTTTTATCAATATATACTTATTTAAAATCCGTGTATTACATGAAACTTATCAAAAGATAAATATAAAAAATATTTGTGACAATTACTGAATTTTAAATTTAAGATAAAAAATATAAATAATTATTCCCAACCCGTACCTTGTACATGTCTAATCTATTTATTAATTATTATAACTATTAAATAATTGTGTATTTGATGTTTAAATTAAATTCATTAAATCTTAGTTACATACTTACGAAAATTCAAAAGACGTCACATTCTAAACTCATGTCTAGTATCTATTTTATTAATTATTAATATTATTATTAAATCATTTTATATACTAATATTTAGAATAAATTAGTTAATAATTATTAGTTAGAGATATTCAAAAGATATCATACTCTCAACACATGTCTCATATCATACTCTCAACCCGGGTCGCATTATACTGGTGTCTAATCAATATTTATTAATTATTAGTATATAATTTAATATTTTTATATTTAGATTGTATACACTACTAATATTTAGTTACATACTTAGATTATTGTAAATAACTCGTATTTTACCTATATAGAATATTTTTGAAATTCCATAAAATTATTTTAAATTATATTATCAATAAAATTTATTTAATTATTTTCATAATAAAAAAATTTTAATTAAAATTATTTCATATATTATTTTTCTTTTAATTTAAATAACTAATTTAGATAGTATCTACTAATTATATATGATTTATTTCTATAATAAAAAATATAATAAAAAAAACTAAATTAGGTAAGATACAATAAAAAGTAAAGTATTAAATTAGGTAAATATTAGGCTCGGATGACACACGAGCAAACGAAGCACCAAAAATTTTTATTTGTCAAACGAAGCATACGAAGCAGACACATAGGTTAGAAAGGTTTTGCATTAAAATAGGGGTGATTAAAAAACTATTGAAATTTTGGGTCGGGGCGCCACTCCCAAGCGCGTCCCGCCCGTTTATTTATTTTAAAAATATATAAAAAAAATATCGGGACGCCACTAGGAAGGGCGTCCCGGGCCTTTTTGTCAAAAAAAATAAATAAATCGGGTCTCAATTGGAAAAAGAAATTTGAGGGGGGGACCCAGAATTAATTGACCCCAGAATTATAAATATTATTAATGATCCCCAAAATTAGTATAAATATTATAAATGGCCCCCAATTTCTGTAAAAAAAAACCTAAAATTAATTATAAATGACCCCAAAATTATAAATATTATAAATGACCCCCAATATTATTATAAATATTATAAATGGCCTCCAATTTCTGTAAAAAGACCCCAGAATTAATTATAAATGACCCAAAATTATAAATATTATAAATGACCCCCAATATTATTATAAATATTATAAATGGCCTCCAATTTCTGTAAAAAGACCCCACAATTAATTATAAATGACCCTCAATATTATCATATATTATAAATGGCCCCCCCACATTGATAGTTAATCAATGTGGAATGGAGTTTAATAATGATTTCATTTCATTAGTGGACATCAAGTGGGCCCAGTGGGTATTGTGGGCTTTGTGTGAACAAAGCTTACGCGGGCACCTGGACTTGGGTTCGCCCGTCTGCCTTCGGCGAAGCCGATGGCGGAGCCGAGCCCGGTCCTGGTCCCGGACCTCAGACCTCGGTCCTGAGCTCTGGGACTTGGGTCTTGGGCAATTGGTACGAACTGGCTGGTCCGTGTGGGGTCCTGGTTCAACTCTGGCTAATTTTTTAGCCACGTGTGGTTTTTAGCCCCTGAGCTGTCTGTGTACGTTTTCAAACGTACACACCTGAAACTCCTGACCGTTCAGGTCAAACATCATGCAACTTAATGCATGGACGTTACTTTAACCAGCAGCGGCGTGAGCAAGAATGAGCAGGAAAGTAGCAGCAAAAAAAAAGTATATTTTCTAATTCTATTGTTAATTTATTTTTAGTTGTTAATTCTATTGTTAATTTATCCTATAGTTACCTTTAATTTTAATTAATTGCACTTAAATTTAATTTTTTTTTTGTATATATTGATTTATTTAAAATTATTAATTATTTGAATATTTGAATTTATTTGTTTGTGACTAAATTGTTAATTATGGTAATATGTGAATTTATTTATATTGTGAGAAATTATTAATTATGTGAAAATTTAATTTATATGAAATTATTAATTATGTGAATATGTGAATTTATTTATTTTGTGAGAAATTGTTAATTATGTAAAAATTTGAATATCTATGAAATTATTAATTATTTGAATATTTGTGTTTATTTATTTTTTGAGAAGTTCTTAATTATGTGAAAATTTGAATTTATTCGGTTCTTATTTAGTTGTTAATTATTTATTAAAATTGACTTTCTACCAATTATGAAAATTATTAATTTTGTGAAAATGTTAATTTATATGTTATTTATTTAATAATACTGAATTTATCGATATTTCGTGTTTAGGTGTTAATTATTTACGGATATTTGAAATTATTCTTGGGGCATTCGTATATTTTAAAAGTAAGCGCACATATGGCGAATATGTCTTTTGGCAATGGATATGACATGTATGCATCAATTCTACGAGACGAGGATGGATATGCAAATGTAGATTCCACCGAGCATCACCCCCCTCCCTCACTGGTGATCCCGGACTACCCCACCGATTGCTTCGAACCAGATGAAGGAAGTGATTCTGAAAATAGTTTAGATGAACTAGATTATGGTGATGAAACTGACGATGAATTCTTTCAGTTGGGGGGTAGCATACCAAATGTAGATCCTTTTGAATCTACCGTAGATGAACGTGCCCCTACAACCCATAAACGGGTGGATAGAGGATCTACACTCTACAAGAACATACCATTTTTCGATTACGTATACGAAGACATTCCTAATGATTCTATTGATGTCCCTCAACAGGTCTACTACTACGATAAAGACGAAGGAGTGTTGAGAACAGGCATGATATTCAAAGATAAAATACATTTGATGTGGGTTGTCAAAGATTACTCTGTGCGTATAGAGTGGTGCAGAGCGATTCAAAGGTTTGAAAAGTTGTTTGTTTGTCAAAATAACTTAGGGAGAATCATGTGGATATTCCGAATCCATTAATCAACGAATCACCCGAATGCGGATGGTGTCTCCATGCTAGTCTTTGTAAACGAAAGGGTGCTTGGGTAATCACAAGATTGGGTTTTACGCACAAATATCTTGCATCTTTTGCACTTCATGATCACCCCAATTTATGTAAGAACATGATTGTCATGCTCATCGCCACTCACGTCGAGCAAGATCCGTTATATGGTGCTTCACATGTCCAGAAGGCTGTCAAACAAGAATATAGTTATGAAGTGCCATATCACAAGGCATGGCAAGGTTTGCGGCGGGCTCGTGAAAATGTGTACAGGACGTGGGAGCAGTTAGTCCAATATTTACCAAAATACATGGAGGCCTTGCAGACGTACAACCCAGGGACAGTGGTCGAGTGGTTACACAAATCTTCTGGAATACCCGGTGTGCATATGTTAAGATTTTTATTTTGGGCATTTCGACCATGTATCGAGACTTTTAGACATTGTCGCAAGGTGATCAGTATTTGTGGAACCTTTTTAGTTGGAAAGTACAAGCACACGTTGTTGATGGCAGTTGCAGTTGACGCAAACCAACAAGTCTTGCCACTAGCTTACGCAGTTGTTGATTCAGAGAGCTATAGCTCCTGTCATTGGTTCTTTCACATGGTTGCAAAATATATTATTCGCGACATAGAAAGGGTTTGTCTTATATCTGATCGACATGCCGGACCACTTAGTGTTAGAACAAGTTCCGACATTCTCTTTTAACGTTTTTTGTTCGCGACATGTCTCTTTTAACTTTAATACGCATGTCAAGTCTATGAAATTGAAGAATATGTGTTTCAAAGCTGGAGCAGAACCCAAAGTTACAGTCTTCCGTAGAATAATGGAGCAGATTAAAGCCATTAATCCAGATGCATTTACATACTTGGATGGCATTGATAAAAGCAAGTTGATACTGTCCCACGACGGTGGCAAATGGTGTGGCATCCTGACGACCAACATGTCCGAGAGCATCAATGGAGTGATGAAACGTGCTATACGGCTCCCAACGGGTCTTTCTCTCGATCTTCATTGGACCATTCACGTTGCAGCCGAAGACGCCACGTTGCCCATACCGCCGTATGGTGCTAGGTATAATCTTAGGTGTAATACTAGTTACGCATCTATTAGTAATCATTTACGTTTTAAAAACTTCACTTGAATATTTACGCAGGTAGATTGTTGAATATAGTTATACGCAAAACTCTAGGAATATGTTACGAGTATTTCAGGAGTCACTTGATCGTCTGCACGAGCTAGAGGTAGAGTACTGAATAAATATTGCTTATATTTATAATATGGCGAAAACGGATGATGATGATTCAAATGTGCAGTGGACATGGGAACCCTACGATTTGGATGCACCTGAAATACAAGTACTGGGGGACAGATGTTTGAGTCAAAACTGGCTAAGCCAGTGCCCACTGATATGCTAGTCGATTATCTGGATCCATTTTTCCAATCGAGTGGCCCGACAATTCGGCATACGTCAGAGTAAACCAGAGACCAGCGTAGTTGATGTGGAGGCATTGCACAGTGTCTCTCGAGCACACGAGCATCACGTTCGATGGACTGTACATCATCATGCCTGGATCCAGGCATGGGAGGTACGATGGTCCACGAGGATACAAGGCACTCTAGTTCAGAGAGGTGCGGGTACAACGAGCGGATATCGCAGATGGTATCAGCAGCATACACGTCGTTTCATCACTCCTCTAGAGAGACATGCAGAGGGAGGATATCAGCCATTAGACGTCGGCGTTTACGAGGCCATTGTAAAAGATCTTATTCACTCTTTTCCCACTCAATGAATTCAATTATTTTTTAGTTTTGATGTTCAACCGTCTATGTTTTGTAGGGTACTTGGAGTCAGCGACTCCGCCATGTTTCTTCAGTTGCTAGAGACGAAGATTTTGACTCTTATCGTCGTATGCACGATATGGTTGATTCGGTTGCTGATGAGATGATGCAACGACTTTGTATTTGTGGGGAGTTACATGAGGATGCTCCAGATGAGCGCACGGTATATGCATCCGGCAGTGGAAGATGGAGCATATCTGGCCCGTCCAGGAGGAGTGTATCTCGTGATGCTCCAGATGAGTGCAGGGCTTCTGTGTCCAATAGAGGAAGAAGGAGCATGCTTGGCCAGTCAACATCATCTCATAGCAGAGCACCCGCAGTCACACCCGGGCCACCACCAGTCATCCATCATAGTAAATGTGTGATTCGTTAATAACTATTTTATATGTCACTTTCTTACGATTAATATTAAAATAAGTTTTTCTCTCTGTTGAATAAAGATCATGTTGGTCAATCATCGTATAATGAGGGAGGTGATTACGTTCCTACATTTGGACCATCCACACCCGAGTTTTATACTCTGTCATATGTTGGGCAGTCGTTCACCGATCTTCTGCATACTGATTATCCGTATTTAAACCCCAACTTCGCACCTCCATTCCCATGTCGATTCCCACTGAAACTGCGGATCGTGCACATCGTACTTATGGTTTATTTGTGGTTGGGGAAGAAGGTGATGAGCAAGTGCCGATTCAGGAACCACCAGCACCCCCTCCACCCCCACCCCCACCCCCACCCCCCACCCCAAGGACATGATCACGACCTACGTAAAAAGTATAAAAAAAAAAGTGGTGTTGCACGGGATCACACTATTTTTCATGATATTTAAATTATTTTAATTGTGTTGAAGTTTCCTAGTGCGTGGTTCACTTTCTATTTTCTATCGCTCAATAGTTATCAAAAAACATTACATAATGAAACACAATGCAATCCACAACAATAGAGCAGTGCCGGTACAACAACATAAAAATATTACACAATGAAAACACAAACGCAATCCACAACAATAGAGCAGTGTCGGTACAATAACATAAAAACATTTCACATTGAAAATTATCCATAAAATTGTTGCATTTGTAAAACCTCTAGCACATTTAGTATGATTGAGGACTCACCACCTTTAGAAAGCACCCAAACTCATAATGTTAGAGAGTTTACATCAAAAGTATTGATGTCTATTGCATTTTATAATCAAGATCGATGTAATGCATCTTATACCCTAATGTGCATACAATAAGGTCTCAAAGAAGACACCATCGAAAAGAATATAGATGGTGACTAAGACAATATTTATGCACACTCATATTTTGTCTCTGCACAGGGTTATGCAATATTGCACACAACCCTTACTTATTCATTTATGAACCTCTGCTAACCAAATATTTTGCGTACCAATTGATAACTGGATATAAGCCTGATAATTCATATTTATGCATATTTGGTTACGTAATATATGTGCCTATTGTGACACCACGGTTAATTTATACAGAGATATGTAGAGATGTAGAGATGTGTGCCTTTAATTTATGTGGAGTAAAACACGTTTTAGAGTCAATCTAGTAATTTTACTTTACTACTTTTTGATTATTAAATCATAAGATATGACCAACAAAGAACTTTTGGACACTGACTCATTCAAGTTTTGACACGATTGGTATGGATTCTTTGGTCGTCGTGATATGATGGTCCATATTATAAGAAATTAACATGGACATTATGTGAAACACAAAATGAGATAGAAATCTGATGCACAGTATAGTGTCGAACTAATGTTGTTCAATTACACCTAGTGCATTTTAAAGTACTAGGAGCATTACATACATTCATATCTCAATGATACATCACTCATTTTTTCAAAACCTGTTCATTAGAAAATTTGTATGATTGAGACCTGCATATGCTAAAGATACAAAGTATAATATTTCATTCTTATAATTGATAATTGGTGATACATGTGGATATAACCATTTAAAATGTGGATCATTCAAGTATTTTATAGTTTTGGTCGATGCTTTGGCACTTATTATCCATAAAATTATTGCATTTGCAAAACTTCTAGCACATTTAGTATGATTGAGGACTCACCACCTTTAGAAAGCACCCAAACTCATAATGCTAGAGAGTTCACATCAAGAGTATTTGGTGTCTATTGTATTTTATAATCAAGATCGATGTAATGCATCTTGTACCCTAATGTGCATATACAATAAGGTCTCAAAGAAGATACTATCGAAAAGAATATAGATGGTGAATAAGACAATATTTATGCACACTCATATCTTGTCTCTGCACAGGGTTATGCAATATTGCACGCAACTCTTACTTATTCGTTTATGAACTTCAGCTAACCAAATATTTTGCGTACCAGTTGATAATTGGATATAAACCTGATAATTCATATTTACGCATATTTGGTTATGCAGTATATGTATCTATTGCGCCCCCACAACGCATTCATATGAGTTGCTAAAGACGATTAAGTATTCATGTTGGATATGAATCTCCAACAGTTATCTGCTATTTGAAATCTTTGACAAACGATCTCTTTACCGCTAAATTTTTGAATTTGCCACTCTAATGAGACAGTCTTCTCATCATTAGGGGGAGATAAGAAAAAGTATTTTCTAATGGAACGACATAAATAGTTTCACACTATGTCTCATTATGATCCCTGCATTTCACAATGTAAAGTGAAAGTAAACTAAAGTGAACAATTGATCTTCAAAGTATAGAAGACTCAATTTCTAAAGTGACGAGATCATATATATACCAGAAAATGTGTCTACAAAGTTAAAAGTCCTCATAGAGGGCACAATATCACATATTAAGACATTGCAACCGTACTTAGTGGAGGTGTGGTTGAGGTCGTGACTCCCAAAAGGAACAGGGGGAGGTCACTTGGTTCGATCATTTATCGCCCAAGGAATAAGAGGGCATGTATGACACAACTTTAATTGATCATCAATGAAGATAATTACTCTCATGAGATTAACTCTGGCTACACTTATGTCCATGAATCATTACTAGAGGATGCTCCGATATTTATTATGATTCCAGAGAATAAAGAAATCTCAATGTACAATGAGAGTTTATATGAGTTGATGGAATGATCTTCCACACACATTGGTGATATATACACTGTTGCTCAAGGAATCATAGAGCACGATAGTATCGAACTACGCTCTATTGAAATATCAAAAAAGAGCAAATTGGCCTAATTTTAAAGAATCAATCCAGAAAAAACTAAATCCACTAACAACAATACATGTATTTGGTCTGGTAGTGCTAATCTCACAAAGTGTAAAGTTTATAGGACATAAATAAAGTTTTGTCAGAAAGCGTAGCGAGAAAAATAAAGCCATGAGATGCAAATCTAAACTTGAAGTACAAAGTTTCTCACAACGCCCTGGAATTGACTATGGGGATATGTAATCTCCCATAATAGATGTTATAATTCCAAAGAAAGAGAATGCAGCTTATACCTGTGGTTACATCATATCTCTATGAGATCATGATTTAGAGATATATACGAAAGTGCTTTTTGAACTTTTCTTGCCAAGGCAAGTGACTCTAAGCCACGGAGTGCATTTGCAATTAAAATGGAAACGCTCACTTCATGGATTGAAATAATTTAGATGAATATGGTATAACCGTCTAAGTGACTACTTGACTGGAAAGAGATTATCTATGCCCTTGCTTATTTATAAAGAAATAAGTTTTAAATTTGGGATTATAGTTATATATGTCGATGATATGAACATAATATTCACTCTTAATGAAATAAGAGATATCGCTAGTTATTTGAAATTCTTAATTTGAGATAATGAATAATGGAAAAATTCGGTCATGTTAAGGCTTTAAACTAAACTCGAGTTTGTGGAATACTAAATTCTACAGTTTACATATATCCAAAAGATGATAAGGCGATTAAATATGGACAAGTGCAATATGTTAGCACTCCTATGATTGGTCAAAGTGAAGATATAAGGAAAGATCAATTTCGTCAGCAGAATGACGAAGAACTGGTGGGAGCTGAAACTCCCTTCTTATATACATTATGCGCATTATTGTACCATTACTAATACACTTGACCAAATATTACTTTCTCAAACTTGTTGTCTTGATTTAACTCAAGAAAGCGCAATTCCACTTGAATGAAATCAAAATGTAGTTTGATACCTTAAAGAAACCATTGACACGAGTTTATTTTTCCCATTCATAAATATAATTGGGACTGCAGATGGTCTTGTAACCCCTAAAGAAAATGTTGAGTTTACTTTCTACTGTTAAACACCAAATAGTATTATTGATATTGGTTACCCATTTGATCCATGTAAAGAGATCATTATCATACATGTAGTAGTTCGTGAGTATCTAATAATCATATATATCTTTGAGACTAGTGGCTTGAACTCTTCCACTAAAGAGTTCACTTGTATATATGAAGATATGCAAGTTGCAACGAACAAATAAAGTAGGCTACATGAAAGGTGATGATATGAAACATATCACCGCAACTCTTTTACAACCAACAATTATGGACTTTCTCAAGAGTCAAGTAAATTGAGGAAGTTGAAACTTTCAAAGTTCTCTTGATAGATGTATATATCAAAGAGAGGTGTAGACTTCAGGGGAGTCTCAACATAAGTGTGCTGTACTATTTTTTCTTAGACCAAGTTTTATTTTTCCCATTAGGTTTTGTTACTTGGCAAAGTCTTAACGAGGTAACAATGAAACATCATTTCACTTTTTGATTTGGCATAAGGGGGAGTGTTGAAAGAAAAACACAATTAGTGTGCCTTCGTCAACAAGTAACTGATGAGCGACAATTTAGGTATTTGCTATCTTTATGTACTCCCTCCGTTTTAAAATAAGTGTCGTTTTAGAGATTTATTTTTGTTACAAATTAAGTGTCATTTTAGAGTTTTTTGCTACTTTATTCCAGTTTTATCCTCGCTTGTTTTAATAAATATAAACAAGTTTATGGTAATAGAATAACTAAAGGGAAATAAGGGAATGAATTAAATGAGAATATTATTAATTAATTGAGGGTGTCTTGGTCAAATATTATATTCCTTAATTTTGAACAAAAACTATAAAACGACACTTATTAAAAAATAGAGAGAATATTATGTAAACATGTATTTAATGCAATATATAAAATGAATATTTGATAAATAAAATAACCTTAATTTCTAATTCTCTATAATCTCCTTTGTCATATTTACTAGTATTACACCCGTGCGTTGCACGGGGGAATAATTTTAATGTTTAATTTGTCAAATATTTAATATTATTTTTAAGTAAATAGTATTAATAAATAAGTGGTTATACTATTTTAAACAAAAGCACAATAAGATAAGTAGTAAAATAATAAATATAATTAAACATTATACAGAATTCACAAAACTATTATAAATCAAATCCTCATAATTTACAAATTATGAAATACTTTCTTGTACACAACATTCGTAGTTTTTCTCCTACGTTTATTTTCATCATCGCAAATCAAGATTTTTAAACCTTTTCGGTTCGTGACCCTTGATATCGCAACATACATTTGACCATGACTAAAAACAGGCTTTTTCAAGAAAAGTCCAACGTGGGATAGGGATTGTCCTTGACTTTTATTAATTGTCATTGCATACGACAGAATAATCGGAAATTGCCTTCTTTGAAACTTAAACGGCAAATTGGGATCCGATGGTGTTACGGTCAATCGTGGGATGAGTACTAATTCACCCGCGTTACTTCCTTGGAGAATCGTTGCCTCCCACCCAGTTTCGTAACTARCAATCTAGTTCAATTGCACAAACCAAGTGAATGATCAATATTTCTCAACAACATGATTGGAGTACCAACCTTCAATCGTATCTCATGATTCGGCAACCCATAACACTTGATTATGTTCAAAAACTCAGTTGAATGGACGTCTTGCAAAATGTCAACATTTGCATCGGATTTTCACGCACTATCTGAGCTCAAATATACCTTACACTCCCCTTCATTCAATGAAGTGATATACTCATTGATTAAATTGACCACATCAAGTGTTGGTGCAAGATAATTTTATTACAGGCATGTATTACACAAATTATTAATTATTAATATTGTGATAGAATTATACGGAAGGCTGCTTTGTTAGAATTTGGAAAATGAAAAAGTTATTTTTGTATGGAAGTACGATTACTAAGTAAATCTGATGCAATCTTTACTTAGTATAATGTAACTAAGAAGATGCTTCATCGTCATCCAAACTAATATAGTAGTAAAAATAATATAACTATGTATATTAATAATAATAAAGGAATACCTCGTTTGGAACTTGCTTGAGTAGTAATATATATTACCTTATCACAAACTGATTCACTTAAGATGCGTCTTCGAAATCTGATCAGAGTTCTGAAAAAAAAATGTATTTTGTTTTATATGAATACCAACTTAGAAATGAGTTAAAGACCATTTGACGCAAAATTCCATTATGCCTGAGTGTCACTGTCGATGAAAGTTTTCTCGAATCTCGCAATCAACTCTGAATCAAGCGAAAGTTTGGTTACGATAAAAGTAGGTTTCCATGCTCTGCCTCCATTCATCTTGCACTGCACTTTGAATAGAACTTTTTTATCAACTAAATCACCGATGTTTCGAGGGACAACATCAGGATTAGCATCCTGCAAGAATGAGTAATTTTTTCATAAATACACATATAAGTTTTAAATCATTAAAAAAATTAACTATCTATGGTTGATGAAAGTGTATACCTTTTCTTTCTTCATATCATCGCG
>BMAC01000625.1:110877-131046 GCA_014905375.1 Phtheirospermum japonicum | reverse complement strand
ATTTATATGAAACCATATATTTTATATATATAATATAGTATATATTATATATATATATATATATATATATATATTCCTTCTTACCAATCAAATCACAACTATCTTTATCCCAACAAAGAAAGTTAGTGTTTCCAGTATTGTCCATCACCAGCAAATCCAACTTATATCTAAAAGAAAAAATAGTAAGTTTAAAAAATATAATATGGTTCAATGTTCCATTTGTATGTTAGGATTGTACGTTCCATCAATTGTAATTGTAACATTTGAACTTGTCATCTAAAAAAAAATAGAAAGTTAGTGATACCTGTATGTTCCATCACCTTCTGAATTATTTTTACAATTGTAACATTTGAACTTGTCATCCTCTTTCTTCAGTGAATGAAAARATTTTGAACATGCGTAGTACCAACAATTAGACTCATTCTCAACTTCAACAATCAAACAGCTTGTCCAATAAAATCCATCCTATTAAACCAAGAAATATGGGAGTGTTGATACAATTTGTTTAGTTATAATAAATTGTAAATTTCAAAATTATTTTATATTTACGTGTTTATTACCTCATTAGTGTCCAACAATTGTTGAATTGGTTTTGGAACCACCGATCCAGTCATGAGATCATTTGCAATCGAGCATTGTGATCTTTCCGATATCGTACTAATAGTGCTCGATTCAACTTTATTTTTGGATAAACTACAAAAATATTCAAAAAACTATTACTCTATAACTAAATTTATTTTTTTAAATTTAAACATTAATATAGAAATAGGTGATATCTTTTGGTACCTTTCCACATATTTTCGTATTTGAGGGTCGTCTCCATTGACAAMCACTRGAGTTAGATTGTAAATATTTTGGCACTMCTTATCCCCTYTTATTTGATCAAAAAAAAAATCATTGCATAAAGATTTTATATACATAAAATATTATAAATATTTCAAACCTTTATATTCCTTCACTCAAGCAAACTGTATAACAACAATAATTGGAGAAGTAGAGTCCACTGGAATTTGTGGAGAAACTTCATCAGCATATTCAGCKCAAAACGTACATGAAAGACGTAATCCCCTAATTAAAAAGAAAATATTGTTTGACATAAAATCAATATATGTAAAATTATTATGATTGATTGCAAATAATTATGTTCTATTGTATTTCTAAACACATATTATATAATAAATTATTCATAATTTAATTTTAATTAAAGGAAATTTTCTTATAAAAACTTAACTCTAAATCTTCGAGTGTAATATCCATGATGCGCTTTCCATCCGTAAGAGTGCGAACTGGTTGGACAACAACAACTCTACCAATAACGTCTGGAAAAAAAATATAATTGCAATGTAATTAAGCAAATAAATTTTTTAATTAAATCTATAATTTGCAGCGATTTTTCCGGTGTATATACAAAGAATAATTCGAAAAAAATTAGTTTTATGTTAAATTTTGTGTTGATGAATTCATCAAACGAAAATTAKAAAATTTATTAAAAACATGTAAAATWATAAAATACTAAAAGAGTTACATATAAGCATTTTTTTCATCGGATATGGACATCTCAAAAACCTCATGAAAAGGCTTGAAAATATACAAATCCGAAGAAAATGCGTCYTCACTGCAGTTGTTAACCGTAGTACGGTTAAAGAAATTGAAGCCATATTTTCCTGGTCCGACTCTGAACATGGTTTTATTTTCTGACACCATAATATTTGACACAATATAGAGACCACCTACAACAAATAGGGGCTTAAACTTCGCAATATGATTCTTAGGGACAGTTGCATGGATAGCATCACCCTGAAAATTAAAATGAGTTAATATATGATGAAAATATAAATTAAAATTTATAAAGAAACATAGAAGATAAAAAAGTACAATTATCGTACAGTGTAATCTTTGAAAACACAATTAAAAGTGAATAGTTCATTATTTTTMKCATATGRATTCACATCATATGCCRTCACAAGACGTAGTTTGAGTGCCCACTGTGTTTTAGTAGGATTAAGATCCTTAACCAAAGAAAAGATAGGTGCCATTTCGTAAAATAAAAAATGAAAGTTATTTTACTTGAGTGTATGACCAATTYTTTTTGTTTTTGTGAGTGGTGTGAGAACTATATAACTATATATATAGATGTAAAGACATTAATTAATTTAGTATAAAATACGTAATTAATAGAATAATAGATGGATGATTTGCGTGTACATGTAGATATGTGTACTATACAAATAATTAGTAATTAAATATGTGTTAGAATTATTTTGATGCAATATATGTCAAAATTAATGGAATGTCACGTGTGCATGCAGATATATGGAAGTCTGATTATAGTGCAATGAAATCTGATGCAATATTATACGTATATAATTAAGAGATTTAATTTAATGACTTCCTCAATTTTAGAAACCAATTAGAATGTGATTTTACGAAATAATTACAATCAAGATTAATGGAATGCCGATTATGTTACGAATTTTATATTTTGTATTAAGATTTATATTTATATGGAAGGTCAAATTTTAATTGACCAATTAATTAATAATAATTTATAATATTAATTATTAGATATGCGTTAGAGTCCCATGGAAAGTTGATCTGTTRGAATTTGGAAAATGAAGTATTTTTGTATGGAAGTCCGATTATAGTGCAATGAAATCTGATGCAATAATTATATTTATATGAAAAGGCTGATTTTTAATTGATAGCAACACACTTAATTAAAAATAATTTATAATTATATAATTAAGAGTCTTTAAATGAATGACTTCCTCAATTTTAAGAACCAATTAGAATGTAATTTTAGGAAATAATTACAATCAAAATTAATCCATCTTTTATATTTTGTATTAAGACTTATATTTATATGGAAGGTCAAATTTTAATTGACCAATTAATTAATAATAATTTATATTATTACTTATTAAATATGTGTTAGAATTTTACGGAAAGTTTGATCTGTTCGAATTTGGAAAATGAATACATCATTTTTGTATGGAAGTCCGATTATGGTGCACTCAAATCTGATGCAATCTTTATATTTATATGAAAAGTTGATTTTTAATTGATAGCAACACACTTAATTGAAAATAATTTATACGTATATAATTAAGAATCTTTAATTGAATGACTTCCTCAATTTTAGYAATCAATCAATTAAAATTATTTATTTGAATGACGTTTTCAATTTTAGGAAACAATTAGAATGTGATTTTAAGAAATAATAACACTCAAAATTAATGGAATGCCAATTTTGTCACAATTTAATTAAATCGTGTAATTTTCTAATTAATCTTAGAAATTAGTTAAGAGATAATCTAATTAAGGAAATTCAATTTTTTATAATTAGGCCATTGATCTGTTTGAATWTGGAAAATGAAGAAATTCTTTTTGTATGGAAGTCCGATTATAGTGCAATGAAATCTAATGCTATATTTACATTAATATGAAAAGTCGTTTTTTTAATTGATACCAACACAATTAATAGAAAATAAAAAGTCTTTATTAATTGTTATATCTAAATGCCTTAATTGTTGATATAATCTTTTTACAATTACAATTTTTTGTAAATTGTTAAATTACAAAAAACTCCCCAAAAATAAATTACAATTTTTTGTAAATAATTCTAATCCCTTGCTGCCACTTGATTTCGCTTACTTAAATAAAAAACAGCAGAAGCAAAGTTCATTTCTGGCTTCTGATGTCAAGCAAAACTCGGCAACACAGATCTGCAATACGAACCTGATAAATTACAATCACACAAGAAAATATGATCATGAAAAGAGTAGCTAGCAAATATACCAAAAAAGAAAATCTTAATAAAACCAAATAAATTCAATAAATTTAAGTGCTGAATATAGATCAATTATAGATCTATATTTTAGATTAATAAAACCAATTAAATTCAATAATACCTCGTCATCCATGCGATGTAAAAAATCTTTTGGATCAACTGATTATAAATACTATTACCACAACTAATTGTATTTTACATGTCTAAAGGTTTCAAAATCATAATATTTTCGYGTCACTTAGCCATATCCAYATTTTCCACCATCATAACATAAGTGTTATATYAAACACACAATATCCAAWAACCTYAATACACTGATTACCTTCTTGGCAGATTAAGAAAAGGCACGTCTTGCCATCGGACGAATTAATCGATCCAAACTCTATTGAGAAATAAAAAAAAAGAAGAAATAATAATAATAATAATAATAATAATAATAATAATAATAATAATAATAATATTAAGTATGGGGTTATGTACGCAATGGTGACTGTTAATAACCAAATCAAAAGTTGATAAAACTTAGTAAAAAATTATTAAAATACCAAAGTTTGATTGCGTTTGTCGGCCGCCGGATGGCTTGCAAGCCCCAACATTTTCTTCCCTCTCTAATTTCTTAAAATCACTGATATCATCAATTAAAACAAATAGATCATAAACACAAATAAAAAATATCTATGTTCATATCAAATTATGAATTGTAATACCCATTTCAATAGAAAATCGAATATACACTGAACATAAACAYGCAGACATATCCAAAACTAAATGTTTAGGCAATAAACCCCAAAYAAATAATGTAGAAAATAATGTACAAAAAAAAARATCTTGYCCACATCTCTGAATACTCATACACCAAGCACGCATAGAAAAAATATTTTTTATAAATGTGTAGGCGATAACCTCTAAAAACAATCAATTATGAGTAACTATATAAAATTTTTTACCTGGTTTCTATTGTAGGCAAGATTTATAGGCATTTTCTAAAAGCCATAAAAAAAACAATCTTGGCCATCCGTAGAGCCTCCATCTGCACAAAAAACATGTGAATTTAAAAAAACAGCTTGGTAGAATTTTCAATTAGCAATCCCATGTGATTAAATATATAAAATTGCAGATATGTGAATGTCAAAAATGAAACAATAACAAAGTAAGCTAATCAATGGATGRCAAACAAARGACCGTCAMCTAATATAATACAATATTTATTTTATTAATRTACAAAAAAATCTTCTTTCTAAGATGATCTAAAACTTAAATTAYCATTCAACATAAGAGTTAGACACTGACGATTCCCAATAAACTAATTGATCAACTATGAAGTTAATTGGTAAATGTGATCAAGTTTAGACAAATTAGCCTAAAATATCACATAACACGACATAATTAATTACCAAAGAAAATATAAGAGTTTTTTTTTGCTTCAGATCAAGATTTTTATCAGAAATGGACACATAATTTTTCAAGAACTATTATTATATTTTGAATTTGTAAAGCATAAAGAAAAAAAACGTGTAAACAAAAAAAAAATCAACAAAAACACATAAATAAAAGATTAAAGAAATAACTTATACAATGTCAATGGGAGCCTTCTATTTAGCATAAAGAAAAAAAAATGTGTAAACAAAAAAAAAATCAACAAAAACACATAAATAAAAGATTAAAGAAATAACTTATACAATGTCAATGTGAGCCTTCTATTTAGCATCCACAATTCCCATATGACCAAAATATTTAAATTAGGATTTGCGATATGGTAAATTAGAAATTAGAAATAGCTATAATGCAATAAACGGGTACCTCCGAACCCATAAAGCAAATTTATAGTAAATTCAAGATATAAAAATAGTGACTTATTAACATAAATGACAAATACAAAAATCAGAACTTAACATTCAAACATGAATAAGAGAAAATGACTTGTATACCTTCTCAGGTTGTGGATAACTCTAAAAAACTGCCTGCATAATCATGAATAATACCCTAATACATTAGATTAACAGATTGCATAGATGTTATCGAATTTAACTCAAAAATCTAATGTATAAAAATGGTACATAYCAGAGTGTTTTTAGAGTGTTTTTAAGAAACTTACATTAGGCATGCCCAAAATAAAATGAATGCTTTCTAMAAAATATTTTGCTTCACCAAATAGTTCACAGAATCACATAATATGGTAATCAAAGCAAAAATAATGGATATTTTACTTATCTACAACACCTACCATATACTGGAAAAAAAATAAGGCCATCATTGTATATAAACTGGATAATCACATTAATAAGGCCATCATTAATGTACCATTTTTATATGGAAAAAAATTAAGGCCATCATTGTATACTGGTAATCACATTAATGTATTCATCAAGTGAAATACATTAGCCCATCATTGTATATAAACTGGATATAATATAAAATACACAACTACTAAGAAACTGGATCTTGAATGAAATAAAAGAACATAATTAAAATCTTAATTATGAAAATCTACAGCGTTACCTATGTTGAAGCTGAGAAGCAATTTAAATTGTGTATGGATTGAAAAAGAATTTAGCCTTTCGAATTTTAGTCTTTACCTTCACTACACAATTGAGATAATCGGCGATTGATGGGTAAATCAAAAATTGCGCAAAAGTTCAAAAACATATATGAACCCAGAGTCAAAAAAACGTATGCAACTCATAGAAGAAGGGTGATCGTATTAGTCACTTCCATTGAAACCCAAAATATACATTTAGTTTGAAATAATCCAGACTAAACAACATGATTTTATTAGATCCATAAATAGCCAAAACAAAAAAGAGCATTAGAACGAAAAAAAAAAWAAGATGAAATATCAATCAAGAATCATCAAAAAGTTTAACAAATTACCGTGTATGATTAATTTACAATCGCCTGCTTGTTTGCGACTCGCAGCATGGGTGCTGCTATCCTACGGCTTGAAAACCTAGATATTAAACAAACAGCAACACAAATCCACTATGAATTTCCCTAAATATTAGAGATGAAATCAACACATGCCAAAACTTCTAGATCTGAAAAAACCCAAATGGTAACGAAAGGGGAAAAAAAGGACTGATTGTGATTCAGTGTTATTGATTGAAAAAAAATAAGAAAACAAAAATCCATTGATTGTAGAAATTTGAACAAACAATTCTGATTTAATACACTTGTTTTTTCAGTAACATAATAATATGAAATGGAAAAATAATGAATCGATACCTTTCGTTGACTGATTTCTTACAAACGACACGGATAATTTCAAATAAATCAATTAGAAACTGACAAATCGAAAATTCATTGTAGGTTTCACTTACCGTGGAGATTTCCAGGAGTTCGATCAGATCGCCGCCGTCAAACCTTTCTCCAAATTCTCCGCCGTCAAACCCTGTTTAGAAGGTGATATGACAATTTCTCTGGGATTTATCGTGTTTGGGGAAGCAGAAATTTAGTCGGAGTCATCGCTGCTTGTGGAAAATACTGAATCACATATAAAGGTTCATATGAAAACGGGAGTAATTATATGTATGCAACAAAACCTAGAAAATAAAATGAAATTCATATGACTACGGCAGAGGTTGTGGACTTTTGTAAGGATAGAATTGGAGAGAGATTTCTGTTATGTAGTAATAAATTGACACGGGAAATGAATAATAAAATGTTTAGGAGAGCTATAAATTGGGACAGAGGACACGTGAGAAATTATCACATGATCTGATGGAGGAATTATAGAAACAATTTATGGGCGGGAAAACTCACTATTTTTCATAAATTGTTTCTCTCTTTTGTCAAACTCCCTTTTACCTTTACCTCATGGAGAATTATTATTTAGTTTACTTATTATAAGATTATTAAAAGGAGCCACTCTTAACGAAATATGAACGCAAATCTCAACGAATAATCGCTGGCAGTCAAATCTGACCAAACTAATAATAAATCCAGTCCAGTGCACTTTACTATTAGGCTAGAATAATTAAAGCCATTTGCAATTGCCAATAAAAAAAAAAAGAAGAAGCCATTTGCAATTTATTCAGCGTTTGCACACGCTGTTTTCGTTTCTCCTCTCTGTAACCAAGCGCGCATTTAATTTGTTGACAACGAAAAAAAGTCATGCTTTGTTGGCCCGCGCATTTAATGCTGTTGCATTTCAGACCTCAACCAAAGGGAACGCAGCAAACCCATCAGCGCTACCAATATTTTACTGCGCGGAGCTCTTTTCCATATTCATCAGCGCTACCAATATTTTACTGCGCGGAGCTCTTTTCCATATTCAGTGCAATTCGTCTTTCCTTTGAAGGTGACTTTTCCATCCCATTCATTATTAAGCTTTTCTTTTTTGCGCATTTAATTAATTTTTTTTTTCGTTCTGGTTATTTATGTGCTTTGTTTTGTGCTAAATTGAGTTTAATTTGTGACTGATGGGTGGCAAAGTGTTTCTGCTCTTGTCATATGTTACTTGTGTGTGCACGTTTTTTTATTTGCTTATTATCATTCATTTTGCTGGAATTTGGATAAAAGACCATTGCTGTGCTCAATATTTCATTGACTGTTATAGTCATGAAACTAGTTGATTTGACTTGATGTGGTTGTTGAAGGATTTCTTGGGTTTCTCATTTGAAGATTTTAGAAGGTAAGGTTATTATGATAACATTTCATTTAATTATTTTTCAGTAAAATGATGGCTGGGTATGATGTGTTGTACGTGATTGATGATTGAATGGTGAGAAAGTGACTAACTGAGAAAATGCACAAGTAATCGCACGTAGCGCATCAATTTATTTATTTATTTTATTTTTTTAAAATTTCAGTTCATAAGCAAACTCTTTTTAAAGATTTGATATCTGTCCTTCTTAGAACTGTAAGACATGGGTATGTGTTCTCCATTCCCTTTATTAATCCATGTAAAGTCAAGCTTAGTTAAGCTTTGGCTTGGTCAATTAAGGACCACTGCCATGAGAAGTGAAAATTGCCCCAAAGGATTAGACATTATTTCCATTTTCAACCGCTTGGCAATCATGAATAATTTGACCTTGCCTCCTGTTTGGCAAAACCGTGATAGAAAAACAAAAGTATTATAATCAAAAAGTAAAAGTTATGGGATGCTTTCTGATATTTCTCTTTTTTCTTTTATGAATCAAAATTTTTTGGACTTGGACTAAAAAACGTTGACTGCTTATGCCAATGAAGATTTTCTGTTTATCCATTTGTATGTAGTTTCCTTTCAATCCCAGTTATAGTATCAAAGTAAATAAAATCTCTCTGTTTATTCATTTCAACCTTACTTTAGTTTATCCAATAGACAATGAGATGGCAAAGGTATTTTTTATTACTTTTTTTAATAAGTTGGGTCAAGTGGTTGGAAAGTAGAAAATAAATCTCAAATAACTTGAGAGGTCTAGGGTTCGAACCCTTGTCAACACCCTTATAAAGGGTTAGTGATACCACTTGAGCTACTAGCTCGTGGTAAAAGGTATTTTTTATTCTTATTAAACAAAATTCTAGAATTTGAGCCCTTCAGATACGTGACTACTGCAATCCGTGAAAATATATATTACATGCTAGAAAATATTTGATTTCTCTATGTCGGTTTATCATATCTGATTGTGTGATCAATTACCAAAGCAAACATTTCTGTTGCAGTGTTGTCCAAATTGTAAGTAAGTGAAGTTTTCTGTTAAGTACTTTTCTGCTAATTATTATTATTATTTAATAACAGCTTGTAATTTTTGGTCAATGCTTGTTGTCTGTTTCTCTCTCAAGTTCCATTTTTTAGCAAATAAACTACTGCTGCAATGTATTTTCATTTTTCCAGCTTATTTTAATTATTTTCTTGCTGGTTCGGCAGTTACCATGTTTCGGAGAAAGCCGCATAACCATCCGGAGATCAATACTGCAGAAAGAGATGCCAAGGTAACAATCACAAGGGTGATTCTGTAAATAATTTTTTTTTAATTTAAAGGGATATCTTTGTAATTTTGGAATCTGGTGTAGCTTCTATTTTGAAGTAAAATTGCTAAAACCAATGGATGATGTCGGGGTTTTTTCCCCATTGCATTCACATAATTTGTACTTTCCCTTTTGTTTATAAAAGAAGTAACTTGGTTTTGTCAATTGAAGATATGTAAATAGTAATTATTAAAGCATATAAAACTAACTGATATTTCTTTTTGCAGGTTAAACAATTAAGGGGTGCTCTTGGATCACTTTCTGGCCGAAACTTGAAGTATTGCAGTGATGCCTGCCTAAGAAGATATTTAGAAGCTCGAAATTGGAATCTTGAGAAAGCCCAAAAGATGTTGGAGGAGACTATTAAGTGGAGGTCAACTTACAAACCAGAAGAAATACGTTGGGTGAGTTCTACAATGCAAAATATAATGCAATTTAAATTATTTCAACCTATTTTATATTTATATTGATTATAATTAATAATTGTAATTTTTATAAATTCGTAGTTATTAATAATTAATTCAATTTGAAAATATGACCGTGACTTGAAAACGCATGTATCAGCATGAAGTAGCACACGAGGGCGAGACCGGCAAAGTGTCAAAAGCCAATTTTCATGACAGGAAGGGTAGAACCGTCCTCATAATGAGGCCTGGAAAGCAGGTTTGTCGTCGTTTTTTCGTATTCGTGTAAATTATATTCTTTTTTCATCTTCTCCTGCATGTCAACATCGTCTAATTATTTAACCGATCTCTGTAGCACAGAACACCGCATCACCCGAGGGTAATATCCGTCACCTCGTCTATCTAATGGAGAACGCAATCTTGAACTTGCCCGAGGGGCAAGAGCAAATGTCGTGGCTCATAGACTTCAACGGATGGTCATTAAACACAAACGTTTCCATTAAAACAACCAGAGATATTATCCACATTTTACAGAATCACTATCCGGAGAGACTCGCTATAGTTGCCCTCTACAGCCCTCCAAGAATATTCGAGGCATTTTGGAAGGTACGAACGAGCTCTGCCTATCTCGTATATAGTCTCGCGAATGTTATTCACCATCTAGATTATAATTGTTTGGGGGATAATTACATTTTGCCCCCTTGCCTACTAAACTTTAGAAAACTCTCTTTTGCAAAAAAAAATAAAAATAATAATAACTAAATAAATAAATCTGAAAGTTGACTTAGACCAATAATGCGTTGACACGTGTCAGGTTCTGGTTGGTTCAGGGGTAAAGTGCAACGGATCATATAGTTCAGATGATGGAATTGGGCAAATTGCGCACACACAAAAAAAAAAGTGATAGTTTGGTGGGAAAACTGCAATTAACCCTAATTGTTTTTATGTTGTCTTTTAGATGTTTTCATTTCATTTTTTAAGAAAATTTGCGTTTTGCATTATAATTGACTTCACAAATGTTTTGTTTCATCTTACTTCAAAATTTGTCGTCCCATCTTTCCTCTCCCCCTTCTTGTGACAGCATGTAACACACTATTGACTTAAATGCAACAATTATCATCTTTCAAAATGACATATACACCTTTTGATATCTGTTTCTGTATTACAAAATTGTACCTATTAAAAGATATATTTAGTGGTGTAAGTTGGACTGTAATTCTATTCTAAAACCCGTGCTGGAATGAATTTGTGCAGATTGTAAAATATTTCGTGGATCAGAAAACATTTCAGAAAATAAAGTTTGTTTACCCGAGCAATAAAGAAAGCTTGGAGGTAATGAAGAGCTTCTTCGACACTGAGAACCTTCCGAGTGAATTTGGTGGAAAAGGTACACTGAAATACGACCACGAAGATTTTTCGAGGTTGATGGCGCAGGACGATGTCAAAACCGCAAAGTTTTGGGAATCAGATCAAAACAATTGCTAGCTGAGTGTATAAAGTTGGATAATTTAGCCAAAAAAATTACTTTACAATGCCCCGAGCCTGTGAATACATGCAGGGTTAACAGAATGGTTTTCTGGATTCTTATTTAGGACGATGATTACATGTAATTGCTAGCAATGTTTGAGAATTTTGAATCCTTGGGGTTTCGCGGTCGCTGGGTAACTTGGCAATATCTTCAAACCATCCTCAGCACAATGGAAATACGTCATTTCTCAGTTATTTTATAATAATAATAGTAATTATTTGTAATTGTAATACCTTTTGGAAAGATTACCTTTTTTTTTTTTTTTTTTTTTTTTTTTTAATTGTAATGGTGCAAAATCTCATGAGTAGATTTTGTAATAGCCACGGATATTTGCACTCGTTCCTTTATGAAAACACTCCATTTTAAAAAAAGAATACCCCTGACCTCATTTGAAATGAGAGACAGGAAAAATAAAGAGAGAGAGAGGGACGAGAACAGAAAAACACGTGAGAAATGAAGCACCAATGAAAGAAATGCAAAACTTGAAAAAAAAAAACCCAAAGACTTCAACTAAGCAGTTGCCGTTGGGAGTTGTATCTATTTTGTGTGCAAATCGAATTGACGTTTCGAATTATAGGGTGGTGGAGTTTGATTTCATGAACAAAACAGAGTTGTTCAGATCATTTATTTGAACAATGTGTTCATGTTCGGAAATAAGTTTTGAACAATTGTTTAGTGTTCGAAAAAAAATAGAATGCAACTTTTTCCCTAGAAACTGAACAGACTGCAAATATGTTTCTAAAGAAAAAGGGGGTGTTCAGGTCAAACTTTCGAACATAATGGTTATGTTCGAAAATCCGTTTCAAACACCTAACGACCACTCCCTTCCCCGACACAAACCAGAGTGTTCAGAAATTATCATTAAATAAATTTACGAAATATACCGTATATCGTTTTTGTTCTTTTTTGGTCGTTTGTTCGCCGGACTACTGTTTATTAGGGCTCAAAGTCTGATTATGTCGGTAGTTGAAGAAAATTACATTACTCATCTTGTTCGTAACTTTATACTACATTATTATTATTTCTTTAGGGTTATATGTGATTTTATTTTATTTTTTTTGGTTGGGTATTGAGAGGAATAAGATATGAGGTGAAATATGAAAGAAACCGGGGTAATTTTGATCAAACATGCTTAATTTTTTTAATTATGATAGGGTAATTTTGGTCTTTTCAATTATGTCTATTTTTTCAATTATGTCTATTTTTGTACAAAATAAGTTGGGGTGTTCTCATAAGAAACCGGGGTGCTAATATCCGCGCACTTTTGTAATTACCACTGTTTTAACTTTTTTGACAGGAATTGAATACCTATATAACCATCTGCATAATCCAGGCAACAAAAAGGGATCACTGGCGAATCGTCTGATTATCAATTAGGAATCCTGGTCAAACACTAATAATTTCACAAATGTGAAATACAACATACATGCAACAGCAAAATCCAGTTGCTCAGATGAAGAACAAAACTGCAACTATACAACTTATTAGGCCGCTGAGGGAGTGCGCAACAAACCCACTCAAAGTTCACTAGCATAAAGGCATTCGTCGACAAGTTGGCGTAGGTTCGGATTCTCCAATGCTGCAGCCACTCTTTCTTTATCATTTAGCTGCTTATTAACTGCGGAAATGAAGAGATATCAAAATGTTCTGAATAAATCAACATAAATCTGTACCATAAAATCAACGTAAATCTGCAGACTAGTTCACTACTGATAGAAACACTGAGATTTGAATCTGAACATGCACGCATATACACCGACAAATTTATATGCAACCTACTAAAAATGCACTAAGCAGTATAATGATTTTCATCAATGGCGGACCTGTTTCCGTCCAAGCATTATTAATATAATTTAAAATTAAATAAAAAATAGCGGATTTAGTTCTTAAAACAAATCCTACTGATCTAGCCTGTCTCGGTCAAAACAGTTCAAGTAAAAAATAATAATAATAATAAAAAAAATGACTTTTTTTTTAAAGAGAAAAATCCCCGGCCCATCCCACTTTGTCCAAGACTTTTCAACTTCACAAGCAAATTTTGTGAACTTTTTTTTTACAAGCATGTTTGTTATTATTTAGCAGTCATTATTCTAAGCTTTTCTTCTATTTACGTCGGCAGTGATGGGGAACGGATGTTGATATCCATCAAACATAAGTCATGTAAGGTTTAATTCCATTCTAATATTGGCTTTTCGCGGATACACTAAATAGAGAAATTAATTGTCAAGAACTTTCACCTGATTCCTCACTTGCATGTGATCCAGGAGCCACTTTTATGTCTACCTGTAAAATTACTTTCACATTCAGTTAAACCCAATGAGTTAATTTGATACAACCAAAATCCAATTTGATAAAAAGACACATCAACCAACAATTACCATCATTTTAGGTAATACACAATTCTCGTATATTAACTACAACATCTAACAGCGTTTAAGTTCACGCCAATTAATATATATTTTTTTCCTTTCTCCCCCAAAATCAGTTTTAATTTCAAAGATCAGCACAAAAACTACGGTTAATATACGAATTTCCAAATGCATGAATGCAATAGAGTTGGACGTATAAATAAATATAAGAAAAATATAGCGATCAATGAAGTGGTCCATAAACTTCATCGAGTAACTATTGGCGATCATCGAATTAAAATCTAATAATCACTTCGCGGTTATGCACGACTAACCTTGAAATGTGGAGGGAAAAAATCCTTGAGTTTCTCTCTTAAGCACAAACCGATTACTGTTGCCATGCTGCAATGTTGGATCGTCGGTGTAAAAGTAATCCTACAAATCAATGGCAATGTACCAAAACACAATTTCATTACTCTTAAAAACTCCAAATTCTTGCTTAATTACAGTCCACAACAGAACTATCTAAAACGAGAAAACTCAACAAAATGAATACAAAACATCATCATATAAATAAGCATAATTAAAAAATTAGCAGAGAGAAGAGTAGGAAACTAACAAAATGCGGCCAAGCTCTTCATCAACAGTAATCGATTCCTCAGAAAGCACGCTGAGCTGCTCCAGAGAATAGGGGTGCTCTGGATCTCTAATATCTCTCACAAACTGTAACAATTACCAGTCAAAGACCACAAATTCGATTCGATCGAAACACACACACACACACACACACAAATAAACCTAATCAAAGCTGAAGAAAAATACAATCTACTGAAGAAAAGAGAAAGGATATCATAGATTTCGAGGGGATCGACGGCGTGGGGGTCGTCGGTGCGGGCGACCCTTTCCTTCTTAGCGTGGACCACAGGATTAGCGTTGATCAGACCCAGAGTCATCTTCACTATGATTCTCAGCTTAGAAGCGTGATTTAGCTAAAGAGCACACGAGATTTGTCCTTTTCTTTTCTCCTCCTTTAATTACGGCACAGGGTAAGCAATCCTGCCATATATGGAAAAAAAAGGTGGGAAATGACGGAGTATGCTGTTACTGTACGGTGCTGCCCACAGAATCAAGAACCGACTCCCAGCTTGCTTCGTTCACTGGTTTTGTTATTCTACATAGACAATACCAGATGTCAACAGACGGAGATAATGTGATAATCATAATAATAATATTCTATATTGTAACTGAAGCATTGGGTAATGAATTAATAATTTCAGATTGTATTTTTATTATATATATATAAAAGTATAATGAAGTGCTCTAAAAATGTCGTCTAATTCCGTGCTAGTTTTCTTTGACTCACTAGGTACGTTTGCTCGTTACTTTACATACCACGCCTAATAACACCGGTCAATAAACACATTTCACCGTCTTCGTAACGCCTTTTAGAATAGACCTCATCGAAATTAGATTTAAATTGTAATCTGAATCGTAGTAAACAATTCAAAAATCAAAACTGTAATTGGATTTAAAGATTTTGCTTAAGATTCCAAACTTTAAAAATCGTTAAATTGACGGTTGTGGAATTGACTCAAAATCGGTGGTTTTGATTTTGAAACTGGAACCGTAAAGCCACAGTTTCGATTCAACTTACCCGTTTTGGAGTATTGGGAACCGACAGTTCCTAAACCTTGACCAAACCTATATTGATATGACAAATAATGTTTGTTCAATTCAACCACATATTTTAAGATATTTTAAAACTGGATTTGGCTGGGCCCTCTAGCTCGGCGCTTGCTAGGTCGGTCGAGCGACTTAAGGTCGCCTAGCTCGGCAAAGTCTAGGTCGATCCCGTGAGTGAAGCTACTTAGCCCAGAGTAGGCTAGGTCGGTCCGATAACTACTTAGTCCGGAAGTTGGCTAAGTCGGCCTCATGAGAGGTTGTCCTAGCGAACAGAATTGTGCCTCGATGCCCCTCAACTCTTATTTAATATGAGTTACATGTATTATATTTATAATGATATCATTCTCGTCACATCAAATAACCTCAAACACTTTCTACCTCTTAACTCTCAATATTGTGACATAAATGTGACACGTAAGTTATAAAATGATATTTTAAAACTTTATGATAGATATAAAAATAAGAAATCTAGAAAGCAGGGTAATTAAAAAAAAAAGACATCTTATCTTTTTTTTTTTTAATAAAACTTTAATACTTCATATTAATATCATTATCATTTTGACATATTATTTTAGTCACCGAATATTCAACAAATCATATGTTATATCATGTGCGAAGTGTGTTAGCATGTGCCAAATGAAATTCATTTATATGTATAGATTATATTTGTTAATACTTTCTAAGTACATATTAACATTATCTTGTAAAATAGTTTCTAAGTTTTATATTTTTATAATTTACTTATTTATATTATTTGAAACTAATTATGAATTTTATTGAAGTTTTCTCAAAAATATATTCTCTTTAGATTAGTTTTGTAATTACACTATTCTCACACAATTAATTAAGACTTCCTTTAAAAAGGTAATTAAGAGATAATAATGAAAAAAATCAAATTGAATAAATGTATAATATATTTTAAATCACATAATATATTACAACGAAATTTTAATAATAAACAACTCGTAGTCCACTATGCATTAATATATATTTTTATAGAACATGTGTGATAATTCAAACCCGTGATATCAGTTAGTTTATGTTTCATTATATAGAAATGGCAAAGACTTGCGTTAGGCCAGATTGACGGGTCATGATCCGTTAGGCCATCTGACCCGATACGCTAATGTATTAGTTTTTGAACTATGATGTATTGATTTTTGTGCTCAAAAGTATTGATTTTTCATAAATATTTGACCCGTGTTATGATGTATTGATTTTTGTATTAGTATTATAATGTATTGACTTTTTACTATAATATATTGATTTTTGTACTATAATGTAGCGGTATAAAATTTTGGCCTAACGGATGATCCGTTAGTCCGGCCTGACAAAGGTCTTGCCCTATAGAAATATGTGATCAGTTGGTTTATATTCAATATACAAAATAATGCAGACGGCTAATTATCAATATGCCATATGCAACAACTACTAAAATGCCATGCTGAATTTGTTAGGGGAAAAAACATTGTGGGCATGTGAATATTTTATCTTCTTAACTCCCCGTTTGATTAAATTTAAATCACATAATATCTAAACATTGTAATTACATCTTAAATTCTTATACCATGCACATATCAAGTAGTGTCAAGCATTCAATCATGATTTATTCTAAATTCAGATATAATTAGGAGTTCCATAAAACAGATAATCAAGAGTTAAAATCTAAAATATAAAATAAATAAAATATAACTTAATTTACACCATATAGTATATATTACAACCCGGGTATTATACATGATTTGTAAAAAATAACATTAATTAAGAAAAAAAATTAAAAAATTAAAAAAAATACACACAAATTGTAACATTATTTATTTTTATATTCACGACCAAGAAGTACTGGATTCTCTTTATAATTACACCAATTTCTACAATAAATAGTTTTCGAGGGCTTTTGCCCGTGAGAGACACAAAATTAACTATAAACTTTATTATAGTATTCTAAATGTTGAGATGATCTTTTTTTCTAACTTATAAACTAAAATTTAAGGAATTATTCATAAATATAGATCTAAAATTTTAGAGAACCATAAAAATATAATTTTTATTTTATTTGATAAACTTATATATTTTCTTCCTTTATAAAATATTTATTTATAATTTAATCACACTTTTTATATATTTTATTCTCATTTAAAAATTATTTTGAGATTTATTTTATAACATGTATGTTATGTTTCTTTCTTTCATTTTTAAATATATTAAGAAATTATTTATGATTAAATATATATTTTTCTATATTTATATAACTTGCTTTATAGTTTTTAATGACTTGTTTTATTATTCTTATTTTTTATTTTTTGAGTTTATTAAATAATTATATAAATTTAAATAATATTATATATATATATATATATATATATATATATATATCAAGTTTTAAAATTTATTTTGTATTATATTATAAATACACATTGTGAGGTAATTTTGGTTTATATAGCGTTAAGAGTTATTGTGAGAAGAAGAAAGCTTTGGTTTGAATTTAAACACAAATTCGTGAGTGTCTTATCGGTCTTTGGTGCTCTGTTGCCCCTAGGTGTCACATCCCACGTTCAAATCCTTGGTGCAGCAACTTTCGAGTTTTTTTCTATTGATATTATTGCCGTGACACATCAACAACCTTGTCATATTCGAACCTAGGTGAGAAGTAGATCTAGTTTCCTTAAGAAACTTATATTTTTTTACTTGGTGAGCGAGTCATTTACTTCTTATATAACCTCTTTTATATGTCTTTTTTTTTGTACGAGGAGGTTTAGTTTCCTTACGAAAGTTGGATTCTTTACTTGGTGATCAAGTCATTTACTTCTTAAATAATCTTGTTTACATACTTTATATGCATATACATCGATTTCAACATATCCGACTTGAGCATCAAAGTGTCTATGCCGGAAGCATCCCATTGTTATTTTACAAGTTGTTTGGTTCAAGAAGACAATTCGAGATGACTCGTTGCTTCTTAATATAGACTATGGGTGAGTTCAAAAAACTACTTATAATATTTTATCTTTTGATATTATAGAACTCGCATGTTTTTTTACTGGAATAGTTCTATATTGCACTATGATACAATTGAATTACAAAAACTACTTGAATTGGATTTTTCGCACTTAATTTTTATTTTAGAAAAGTTCATCTGTAAGAGAACGGATCAATTGTAAGTGGAAGGCTTAACTCAAGTTGAATCTCTCGAGAAAGACTAATCGAAAGTAAATTTTTGTGTTTGATTCACGAATGAGCAACAAGGAAAATGTTACGCTAAACACGTGATAAAAATTTAATTTTTAAAGTTCTATTATCTAAGACGGTGATTTACATAACGAGAAATGAAATCAAGAACTTTGAAAAATTAATAAAATTGGGGTCTAGGATTCTAGACTTGTCTCCACGATCAATTTGCATTTGATCTAATACTTAATATACAAGTTAGGGGTGTCAATCCTGGATTGTAAATTAAATGCCCAATAATATCAATTGATGGTTCTAAACTCATCTAGACACTAGACCCAAAATTCTAAACAACAATTATTAAGAAATGGAGGAACACAAACTTTACGCAAGCGTGAACATGATTAAAGAGACAGAAAGCTTGAAAAAAAGACAACAATGGAAAATGAGCTTTTAAGAACAACAATACTTTCATATAAATTTTAGGAATCTTAGAACTTAAAATTATGAGAAATTGCAAGAAAACCAACGACTAAAACAAGAACATCAAAAACCCAACAAAAACTAATAATGAAAGGAAACAAGAATTTGGAACAATGAAAGAAAAGAAATGAAAAGCTTACTCATAAACAATGATGGATTTTCTCATTCAAACAAGGAATTATATAAATGCTTAAGTTTTCATCCAAAATCTGAGCAATGCCGAAAAGTCCATATCTTACTAAAAACAAAAAAATATTAAAAATGAGTGAACATAGTGGAGAAGATGAAAAGGAAATAGGAACATGTTTGGGCATCCAAACCCTAAGGGGTTCAGAAGCTCTTTATTTCTGAGAAGGAAGGAAAATATATAGAGGAGTGAAAGTGGTGGCACAATAATAACTTTGCCCAAAATGGCCTGGCCACCGATGCTGGAAAAATGGTTTCGGAGATGGCGCATCGATTGGGCATTGATGGCGCATCGATCGATGACTGTACTTCGTGGGTCCGAGTCTTGTTTTTGTCAAATCGAGCCAGTTAATCCTTGGGAACGCTCTTGGGCTCGATCAACTATCCTAAAATAAATACAAGAAAAATAAAATTAAAATATACAAAGATTAAGAGGAAAATATGAAAAAAAAATATTAAAGAGGTGACAAAAGATACAAAAACACAAAATAAGGAAAAATAGGACAAACTACGACTAAAGCACACAAAACAAGATACAAAAATGTATGGAAATCACACACAAATATGTACGAATCAACTCCTCCACACTTAGCTTATTGATCGTCCTCAAGCAAAATCGAACTTAGACATAAA